>JAJSOF020000001.1:195196619-195355495 GCA_025594305.2 Periplaneta americana | reverse complement strand
GATCTTGGTCATGATTGTGATGGAAATGAAGACGTGGTGTTGGTCATGATTGTGATGGAAATGAATACGTGATGTTGGCCAGGATTGTGATGGAAATGAACACGTGGTGTTGGTCATGATTGTGATGAGAATGCAGACGTGATGTTGGTCATGATTGTGATGGAAATGAAGACGTGATGTTGGTCATGATTGTGATGAAAATGATGACGTGATATTGGGCATGATTGCGATGGAAATGAAGACGTGATGTTGGTCATGATTGTGATGAAAATGAAGACGTAGTGTTGGCCATGATTGTGATGGAAATGAATATGTGGTGTTGGCAATGATAGTGATAGGTTGCCAGTGATTTTAATGAGCATAATACATATTATATTTTATCGTATGTGACATGAGTTTGTAATTCGATTAATTGTAGTTACTTGGAGAGTTACGATAGGTAGCGAAATCCAGTTACGAAAGGAAGCTTTAACAGCTAACCTCACAATGCCGCCATTCTGGTTGGATGATCGTCCACCTCTGTTTCAGAATGTGGACGTGAGGTCAGCAGTAGGCTGTTCGGTCTGCGATTTTAAACAGCTCTAGCGCTACGGGTTGATGTATTCATTATTAGGTACTTATTTCCATAGTTACCAAACAGAATATACCATAACGCCGTGTTTCACAGGCAACTTCTCCTGCACGGCTGTGCAGCGGGTTAGTATGTCCATAAAACATAGGCGATTCCCGTTTTACGAGTGGATCTGAGAGATTTTTCACTTATCCCGCACACTCTCGTTAAGTCTTGGGATTCATTTGTCTAGGGGAATATCACGTAAACACTAGCGTGGAGTGTGTGTGCTTGGAGGGTCGTATAAACTGCAGTAAAAGTTGATAATTGCAGCAATACTCGCGCGTGTTGGCGACTTTGATGCAGATTCGTGGAAGTATAGGACGTTACGCAGAAACCTCACGCACACCTGTGAGATCTCAAAAGAGCTCTCCTAAACAACTTCTTGGAGAAAGAAGAGAGACCTGTTTTTTCCTTTAATTGTGCATATTCTTTGTTTTCTATGTCGTCATGTTTGAATATTCATGCGTCAATGGCTACGATGAATATAATAATAATAATAATAATAATAATAATAATAATAATAATAATACAATGCTTGCAGTTCTGCGTTGTGTAAGTTTTTCCATTCTGTTGTAACGTTATCCCTCTTAGCCCCAAATATTTTCCTAAGAATCTTATTCTCAAACACCCTTAATCTCTGTTCCTCTCTCAAAGTGAGAGTCCAAGTTTCACAACCATACAGAACAACCGGTAATATAACTGTTTTATAAATTCTAACTTTCAGATTTTTTGACAGCAGACTAGATGACAAAAGCTTCTCAACAGAATAATAACAGGCATTTCCCATATTTTTCTGCGTTTAATTTTCTCCCGAGTGTCATTTATATTTGTTACTGTTGCTCCAAGATATTTGAATTTTTTCACCTCTTCGAAGGATAAATATATATTTTTTTTATATTTCCATTTCGTACAATATTATGGTCACGAGACATAATCATATAGTTTGTCTTTTCAGGATTTACTTCCAAACCTATCTCTTTACTTGCTTCAAGTAAAATTCCGTGTTTTGCCTAATCGTTTGTGGATTTTCTCCTAGCAAATTCACGTCATACGCATAGACAAGAAGCTGATGTAACCCGTTCAATTCCAAACCCTGTCTGTTATCCTGAACTTTTCTAATGGCATATTCTAGAGCAAAGTTAAAAAGTAAAGGTGATAGTGCATCTCCTTGCTTTAGCCCACAGTGAATTGGAAGAGCAGCATGTAGAAACTGGCCTATACGGACTCTGCTGTAAGTTTCACTGAGACACATTTTAATTAATCGAACTAGTTTCTTGGGAATACCAAATTCAATAAGAGTATCATATAACACTTCTCTCTTAACCGAGTCATATGCCTTTTTGAAATCTATGAATAACTGATGCACTGTACCCTTATACTCCCATTTTTTCTCCATTATCTTTCGAATAAAAAAATTGTCTGATCAGTAGTTGATCTATTACGCCTAAAACCAGACTGATACTTGTAGCTCGATTTTTTAATTAACCGTGCAGTTAATCATAAATAATCTTTTAAAAATATAGGTTTTCTATTCATTTAAGTGTACCTTATAGTTCCTTTCAATTTGCAGGATTATTTCACTTCCACCCTGCATAGATCTATTTTATTTTTCCTCACTTATTAGTTGCAGGATTATTTCTCTTCCACCCTGCATACATCTATTTTATTTTTCCTCACTTATTAGTTGCAGGATTATTTCACTTCCACCCTGCATAGATCTATTTTATTTTTCCTCACTTATTAGTTGCAGGATTATTTCTCTTCCACCCTGCATACATCTATTTTATTTTTCCTCACTTATTAGTTGCAGGATTATTTCTCTTCCACCCTGCATAGATCTATTTTATTTTTCCTCAGTTATTAGTTGCAGGATTATTTCACTTCCACCCTGCATAGATCTATTTTATTTTTCCTCACTTATTAGTTGCAGGATTATTTCTCTTCCACCCTGCATAGATCTATTTTATTTTTCCTCACTTATTAATTGCAGGATTATTTCACTTCCACCCTGCATATATCTATTTTATTTTTCCTCACTTATTAGTTGCAGGATTATTTCACTTCCACCCTGCATAGATCTATTTTATTTTTCCTCACGTATTATTAGTTGCAGGATTATTTCTCTTCCACCCTGCATAGATCTATTTTATTTTTCCTCACTTATTAGTTGCAGGTTTATTTCTCTTCCACCTGCATAGATCTATTTTATTTTTCCTCACTTATTAGTTGCAGGATTATTTCTCTTCCACCCTGCATAGATCTATTTTATTTTTCCTCACTTATTAGTTGCAGGATTATTTCACTTCCACCCTGCATAGATCTTTTTATTTTTCCTCACTTATTAGTTGCAGGATTATTTCTCTTCCACCCTGCATAGATCTATTTTATTTTTCCTCACTTATTAGTTGCAGGATTATTTCACTTCCACCCTGCATAGATCTTTTTATTTTTCCTCACTTATTAGTTGCAGGATTATTTCTCTTCCACCCTGCATAGATCTATTTTATTTTTCCTCACTTATTAGTTGCAGGATTATTTCTCTTCCACCCTGCATAGATCTAGTTTTATTTCCACCCTCAGATCTATTTTATTTTTCCTCACTTATTAGTTGCAGGATTATTTCTCTTCCACCCTGCATAGATCTATTTTATTTTTCCTCACTTATTAGTTGCAGGATTATTTCACTTCCACCCTGCATAGATCTATTTTATTTTTCCTCACTTATTAGTTGCAGGATTATTTCTCTTCCACCCTGCATAGATCTATTTTATTTTTCCTCACTTATTAGTTGCAGGATTATTTCACTTCCACCCTGCATAGATCTATTTTATTTTTCCTCACTTATTAGTTGCAGGATTATTTCTCTTCCACCCTGCATAGATCTTATTATTTTATTTTTTCCTCATTTTATTAGTTGCAGGATTATTTCACTTCCACCCTGCATAGATCTATTTTATTTTTCCTCACTTATTAGTTGCAGGATTATTTCACTTCCACCCTGCATAGATCTATTTTATTTTTCCTCACTTATTAGTTGCAGGATTATTTCACTTCCACCCTGCATAGATCTATTTTATTTTTCCTCACTTATTAGTTGCAGGATTATTTGACTTCCACCCTGCATAGATCTATTTTATTTTTCCTCACTTATTAGTTGAACTTGTTTTGAACTGCGCTGTTGGATCTATGACGATCGCCTTATTATTTTGATTGTTACACCATGTATTACTTGCAACTCTATTTTTATCATTACTTTTATGTAGATGACAGACATGTAACTGTTACCTAGAAATAACGGTTTCAGCACTCTTCTAAAAGTAGATTAGGATATTTTGGTAAGTAAGCCTTCCCTTATTTCTGATACTCAATCGTACAAAATGACGTAGATGTGACGTGAACAGGATACGGATGGGGTAGATACAATCATGGCCATGCATCAGGCATCACTAAAACTCTATAAATAGAAAGCTTGAAAGCTTTGCTTATAAAATAATTTACGTTTGGACTCTCATCGATTTTTGTCGAGTGCCTACATTACTACTACGACCCGCCGTGTGACGTCAGCGCGCCCGCTAATTGGTTACGATCCGGCTGCAGGTAGCAAGACTCCACGATGCCTTTGTGCTTTGTCTATATGCCCTGGTTAATGTCAGTGATTTGGTATAGGCTATAGGGATTCCGCGGATTTTTGTAATGGTACTGTATCTAGCAATAAAGCACAGACAAGCTCTCGCTGTGGCTACTTATTAAAGCGGATAAAGCTTCGATTCTAGAGTGATTCTGTTGGTGACAGCCTAAAAAAATACCGTCCGTTATTACTATCATGGTTTTAAGCCTCTAGGCTTGATCTAAAATTCATTGAGTAGAGATATATTTAATGTTGATATTGTTATAATTGTCAGCTAACTTTACAATTCAAAGTTATGGTGGAGCTTTACATTTAGGGTAGAGATATATAGTTTTCTCCAGGATTGGCCGTGTAAAATACATGGTATATATTTTTCTTAAATTGCACATCATTTAAGTCGCGTAATAACTTACTGGCTTTTAAGGAACCCGGAGGTTCATTGCCGCCCTCACATAAGCCCGCCGTTGGTCTCTATCCTGAGCAAGATTAATCCAGTCTCTATCATCATATCCCAACTCCCTCAAATCCATTCTAATATTATCTTCCCATCTACGTTTCGGCCTCCCCAAAGATCTTTTTCCCTCCGGCCTCCCAACTAACACTCTATATGCATTTCTGGATTCGCCCATACGTGCTACATGCCCTGGCCATCTCAAACGTCTGGATTTAATGTTCTAATTATGTAAGGTGAAGAATACAATGCGTGCAGTTCTGTGTTGTGTAACTTTCTCCATTCTCCTGTAACTTCATCCCTCTTAGCCCCAAATATTTTTCTAAGCACTTTATTCTCAAACACTCTTAACCTATGTTCCTCTCTCAAAGTGAGAGTCCAAGTTTCACAACCATACAGAACAACCGGTAATATAACTGTTTTATAAATTCTAACTTTCAGATTTTTTGACAGCAGACTGGATGATAAAAGCTTCTCAACCGAATAATAACAGGCATTTCCCATATTTATTCTGTGTTTAATTTTCTTCTGAGTGTCATTTATATTTGTTACTGTTGCTCCCAGGTATTTGAATTTTTATACCTCTTCAAAAGATAAATTTCCGGTTTTTATATTTCCATTTCGTACAATATTCTCGTCACGAGACGTAATTATATAAGCCTACTTTGTCTTTTCGGGATTTACTTCCAAATCTATCTCTTTACTTGTTTCTAGTAAAATTTCCTTATTTTCCCTAATCGTTTGTGGATATTCTCCTAACATATTCACGTCATCCGCATAGACAAGCAGCTGTTGTAACCCGTTCAATTCCAAACCCTCCCTGTTATCCTGGACTTTCCTAATGGCATATTCTAGAGCAAAGTTAAAAAGTAAAGGTGATAGTGCATCTTCTTGCTTTAGCCCACAGTGAATTGGAAAAGCATCTGGCGGAAACTGATCTATACGAACTCTGCTCTACGTTTCACTGAGACACATTTTAATTAATCGAACTAGTTTTTTGGAATACCAAATTCAATAAGAATTTTATATAAAACTTCTGTCTTAACCAAGTCATATGCCTTTTTTGAAATCTATGAATAACTGATGTACTGTACCCTTATACTCACATTTTTCTCCATTATCTGTCGAATACAAAATATCTGATCAATAGATGGTCTATTACGCCTAAAACCACACTGATGATCCCCAATAATTTCATATACATATGGAGTTAATCTTCTCAAAAGAATATTGGACAAAATTATGTACGACGTTACTACAGTTAGTCTAATTTTCTTCGCGTAGAAATAGTATTTTACACGAATTTCTACGTAGCGTAATAAATTATTTCCATGGAAGTAAATTAATAAGTTATATACTCTATATACTTGCATCCGAGCGTAACTACAACGCCATGACCGCACTGGTAGAAAAGGTGGGGTAGTAAAGCAGTCGTTCTGAGGAACTACAGTTCTGCAGGTCTGGTATAGATTATCGAGCCACAAAATGATGTGCAGTTTTTATTTTCAAGATCTGAGGAACGGAAGCCTGTCACCAGGGAATATTTCTTGATCGATAGACATCTTGAACACGTGATGTGGCCGATGGCAGAACCAGCTTGCCAGGTGCCTATAGTTGTGAAACACTTAATTTTAGAGGGGTGTACAAAAACCCTACGCTTTATAACCGTCCTGTAACATTAGTGAAATCAGATCTATTTCCAGGGTTTAAGAGAGTATTCCTGGTTTTGAAGACGTTGATGGTGACGATAGAATACAAATAGGTTGTCTTGCACTTTTTTTAGTTGGTTATTTAACGACACTGTATCAACTACTAGGTTATTTAGCGTCGATGAGATTGGTGATAGCGAGATGATATTTGGCGAGATGAGGCCGAGGATTCGCCATAGATTACCTTGCATTCACATTACGGTTTGGGGAAAACCTCGGAAAAAAAAGCTAAGATGCGAGTTACTCAACAGACTTGGATGCGGGGGTGGGGGGCAGCAAACTTAAGGTCTATATTACACTATCAAATTTCTGTGTCACAGAATATGATAAAATTTTTTATAGAATATACAGGGTGATTCACGAGGATCGAACCCGCGCCCGAACGCAACTTCAGACCGGCAGGCAAGCGGCTTAACCGACTGAGCCACGCCGGTGGCTTGTCTTGCACTGCATTTTTCTACTTTTATAAATGGAACTTCAGACTTTTCCGAAATATAAATTAAAATCTATCCCCCTGTGTAAATTTCATTGAATTCTGTATGGAAGTCTCTATTACTAAACAAAGATTTCTTATACTGAGTACTGCTACTACAAATGCGATCCTAGTTGCTCTCAAAAGTTCGATAACGAGTTGCTATGGGAACCTAACGATGTATGTGAATGGAAAGCTTTCCTTGTTCTCGTTACAGAACTAAAAAGTTAAATTAAACTTGAAGCAAGCTCGTAGAGAGTTGGCAGATCATTATCAGAGGAGTCGGAATAACTGAAATCTATGCGTACTACAGCCACTCCACGCGAACGAGGAACTATTTGCAGTAAATAACTTCACAACTTGTTTCGGAAAAAAAGTTCTGACAAGCAAGAACGAGATGATGCTGGATTTAATCTACTCATTTTATGTATTTATGTATTTATTTACACTGCAATGGGTATATACCCGGTGGCAGTGGTAACTAATTGCACTCAATAATGACAATAATAAACTTATTAATTAAAAATACAATTAATAATAATACTAATAATTAATACTAACAATAATTAATAATAATAATAACAACAACAACAACAGCAGGGAATATACTAAATTAAATGAAACGATCACTTAAAATAACATTTGAAATATTCTAATTTGTATCTTAAAACTAAGATCGAACTGAAACCCATGAGTATGATATGTTCATATCTGCACAAGTACAGTTTCAACATTACACTCATTTCACTGTTGAAATACTTTGCACTGCCACTATAAACTATAAAGCTTCACTAACAGAAACACGTTTCACTTACACAACACACTTCACTGACACAACATACTTCTTCACTGATACAACACACTTCACTGACACGACATACTTCTTCACTGATACAACACACTTCACTGACACGACATACTTCTTCACTGATACAACACACTTCACTGACACGACATACTTCTTCACTTACACAACACACTTCACTGACACGACATACTTCTTCACTGATACAACACACTTCACTGACACGACATACTTCTTCACTGATACAACACACTTCACTGACACGACATACTTCTTCACTGATACAACACACTTCACTGACACGACATACTTCTTCACTGATACAACACACTTCACTGACACGACATACTTCTTCACTGATACAACACACTTCACTGACACGACATACTTCTTCACTGATACAACACACTTCACTGACACGACATACTTCTTCACTTACACAACACACTTCACTGACACGACATACTTCTTCACTGATACAACACACTTCACTGACACGACATACTTCTTCACTGATACAACACACTTCACTGACACGACATACTTCTTCACTGATACAACACACTTCACTGACACGACATACTTCTTCACTGATACAACACACTTCACTGACACGACATACTTCTTCACTGATACAACACACTTCACTGACACGACATACTTCTTCACTGATACAACACACTTCACTGACACGACATACTTCTTCACTGATACAACACACTTCACTGACACGACATACTTCTTCACTGATACAACACACTTCACTGACACGACATACTTCTTCACTGATACAACACACTTCACTGACACGACATACTTCTTCACTGATACAACACACTTCACTGACACAACATACTTCTTCACTGATACAACACACTTCACTGACACGACATACTTCTTCACTGATACAACACACTTCACTGACACGACATACTTCTTCACTGATACAACACACTTCACTGACACGACATACTTCTTCACTGATACAACACACTTCACTGACACGACATACTTCTTCACTGATACAACACACTTCACTGACACAACATACTTCTTCACTGATACAACACACTTCACTGACACGACATACTTCTTCACTGATACAACACACTTCACTGACACGACATACTTCTTCACTGATACAACACACTTCACTGACACAACATACTTCTTCACTGATACAACACACTTCACTGACACGACATACTTCTTCACTTACACAACACACTTCACTGACACGACATACTTCTTCACTGATACAACACACTTCACTGATACAACACACTTCACTGACACGACATACTTCTTCACTGATACAACACACTTCACTGACACGACATACTTCTTCACTGATACAACACACTTCACTGACACAACATACTTCTTCACTGATACAACACACTTCACTGACACGACATACTTCTTCACTGATACAACACACTTCACTGACACGACATACTTCTTCACTGATACAACACTTCAATAACAACATATCATTTACACCCTTTAACTACTGTGTATAATTGCCGTTTATTAGTAAGGTCCTTAAGCCTATTTTTAAATGCATTTTTGGTTGTTTGTAAAGCCTTTAGTAAGATTTCTCCACCACGATTCATTGAGAGGTGTGTTCGCTTTAGGGTGACCCTTTGATTACCTGTCGCTTTGATTATTTCGTATTTGTGACTGCGAAATGACTACACAGTTTACAGTTGCCCTTTGCTCTGATAGTATGGTCCATAGTTTCAAGTAGTTCTCTGCACTGGTACAGGTATAAGATTTTGTTCTCGACGAATGAAAATTTGTAATAGAAGCTGATATGCGAGTTAAGGCTGGTCCACAATAAACCGGGAACGGACACTACAACGGGAACGAGAACGGAAATATTATTAAAATAAATATATTTAAAAGTGAGCATTCATAATTAACTATTGTAAATGCTCTTATTTAAATACATTTATTTGTAACATTATTTCCGTTCTCGTTGTCGTTGTCGTTTCAGTTCCCAGTTTATTGTGAACCAGGCTTTACTCAGCAGACTTGGACGCGGGTGGGGGGGGGACAGCAAACTTAAGGTCTATATTACACTATCAAATTTCTGTGTCACAATATGATAAAATTTTTTATCGAATATACAGGGTGATTCACGAGGATTTACCGTCCCTTCAGCGTATAGGTAACTATAAGTATGGACACTTTACATCGGTATCTTTGATGTAGCCGGACTGATTTCAATGACCTTCAAGTCAGCTAGAGCGTGAGATTCTGCTTCCACCCTAGAGTTGGCGCTGACATCACACCAGCTAGCAGTCGACACAGCGGAAATATAACACATAATTAATACATCTGGGTACATTATGTACTCAAATAAAATAAATTGGATCCATAAAATAATAAATCCGTCATTAACTGTAATGTCTAGACTCTAGAGTTCCTTTATAATGAGAGTTGAGATGTTGACCCCAACAATAATTAAAATATGTAATGATTTGATAGCACTGAAAATGAAAAAACAAAACTCTTATGAGAAGTAAAACCAGAATTACACTAATTTGAAGTTGTTTCTAAAATACCGTTATACTTTAGTTTTAAGGGTAAAAGAATATTACAGAGAAAGAATGAACTATTCAGGAGTATCATTTCTTTAATTAGCTAATATTCTGAAGCTAAAAATGTGTTGTGAATTCCATAGTTGTTTCGTACAGAATTTTTTTTCTTCGATTTTTAACTACAAAATTACATTTTCTTACGCATTTATCACAAAAATTGTTACAAATAACGCCATGGTTGTAAATTCTTTAAGGCTGTACAGTAGTGGCAAAAATAACCGGACCGACTCTTGTAGCTGATTTCACAACCTTGTTCACTCCAGAGCACGATAGACTTTTAACTAAGACTCGTGGTTCCAATCGTGCCTCGGAAGGAAACTTTTTTTTTTCCTTATTCAAATTTATTCTCAATACTTTTCGATTGCAGCGATATTTTACTACTTAATTAACTTGTTATTCCCAGAACATGAATTTTACCTGGCTTAATTGCCTCAATGAGTGATGACTTATTGGTGTCACTTATGCCATCTTCGAACTGTTGACTATACAAAGCTACATACATTCAGTCGTCCACCGCTGTGGATATAATAGAGAAATTAGATTTCGAAGTATTGTGAATGAAGTTGTTTGTAAAATATCTTGTTTCTCTAGTTTTAAGGTAAAAAAATATTACAGTTAGAGAATGAACTATTTAGAAGTATCATTTCTTTAATTGGCTAGTGTTCTGAAGCTAAAAATATGTTGTTAATTGCTTTGTACAGGTTTTGTTTTTAAATTTTAAACTAAAAATGACATCATTCTTACGCACTTATCACAAAAATTGTTACAAATCATACGACTTTAGGAAATTGACTCTTTACAGTTTGATTATGCGTCCTAATGTACAGTCTTGAAGAATTTAGAAAAGTGGCGTTATTTGTAACAATTTTTGTCATAAATGCGTAAGAAAATGTAATTTTGTAGTTAAAAATCGAAAAAAAAAAATCTGTACGAAGCAACTATGGAATTCGCAACAAATTTTTAGCTTCAGAACACTACCTTATTAAAGAACTGATACTTCTGAATAGTTATTTCTTTATCTGTAATACTCTTTTACTCTTAAAACTCAAGAATAATGGTAGGCCTATTTTATAAAGATTTTCTGTTTTACTAATAAAAACTCTATATACAGATATTTAACTGTCTTATACTTATACAATGAGTAGCTCGTTTATAAGTCGTGTGTAAATTCCTTACTAATAATCACTACATACGTCGTGTATAACAGTGTAACTGTTACACAGCTACGTCATAGTTTCGTCATTAATTCATTATGAAAGGTAATAGAATATCTGAGGTTCTCTATTGCATCCGGTAGAGCGCTCTAGTGTGCCGTGTTAAGTATCGATAGTACAACTGGCTCTGATCGATTACCGCACTAAATTTTGGTCAAAGAGTACAAGCTAGAGCAATACTACTCTAATTATTCGATGCTCTTTGATTTGTACTTCTGTGGTTACAAGGTAACCATCATCATAAAATGACAGTCGATACGAACAGCTGTTAGAGGGCGGCCATTTTTTCTCTATATACAACGCTTAAACAAGGGGTTTCGTGTATATAACTACTGCATAGCAATTCCCATTGTACTGTATAGTTACAGCCTGTTTATACATCCATCACTTATGCAGGGTTTATTAGTAACGTTTTCTGTCTCAACTCTGCATAAGTCTCGTATAAAAACTATACACGGCTTAGTAAGACCGTTTGAAATTAGTGTAACTCTGAAAATATTGAAATTAGGATACATGTTTATATGACGTTTTTGCTCAGAATGTCTTCGGAAATAAGCCCCTTAAGGAACGGTGAATCCTCGTGAATCATCCTGTATATTAATATATTGTGGTTCTAAGAACTCCGTTTTCTGACCTCTCGTTAGTTATTCTCAATCCTAAATAAGATGTTTGAATGGCTTTCACTGCTCTGTTATAGTATATATTCATTTCTAGAAATCATCTCCATGGTAACTGTTGAGGCTTTTGATCTACCTCCGCGTATTAAGAATATTGTGGGACGGAAGCGCTCAATTTGGCGGTGGCTAGCAAAAGCATTGGACAGATTTCAAGACCTTGTGAATGCATATCGCAGAGATTTGATTGTCTGCCAGGAGGTGCCTCTAAGTTCAGTGCCTCGCCGACTTGGAGAGGTCAAACTCATTCTAACGCTCGTTATTACGTAGGCCTGAGTCTTAACGAATGCTAATTGTTGACAATTGAATGAGGGATGGGGCAACTCAAATATGTGGACTAGGATTATAAAAATTTACGTGTAGCCTAAACTTCTCAAATTGAACACGGTAACTCAATAAAGTGAAGTTTGTATAACTATAACTTAATTTTATTAAACCGTGTCGGACTGTAAAGAAAACAACTATCGTAATGTTCATATTTTATATGTCGTACAATAATGTATATATATAATTTGAACTGGTAATAGAAATTACGAGAAAAAGGCTGAACGGATTTTAATAAATGGCCCCTCATTTTGAAGCTTGGAACCCAAAGTTTTTCGGAAAAGTAGTAGTTTTCAGTGAAATGTCAATTTTCCTACATAATTTTCCTATTTTCCAAAATCCATCTGTTGTCAATTTTGAGAACTAATTTTATCGAATCACGGCCGACTTGATTGAATTTCAGAACAAAACACAAACTACAATAAACAATAGGCTATTACACGAAGGCCATGACCTGCAGGATTGCCGACATATTTAGAGCTCAATTTAATTTGTTATTAAAAACTGATTCTGCAGTGTATAACAATTTTCTGAGTACAGCTGTGTATTGGATATTCAAATCTACGAAACTTGAGGTGGTTTGATAACATTATTACCATTAGAAATTAAATATTATTATAGTTAATATCATGATGCATCTACTTTTCATTAATTGTACATAATATTGATGCTATATTGATGACATGAAAGTGAAACGTTTTAAGGTTATGTAAGTAAATGTAGAGAATATCTTAATTTAGCTCTTCATTTCTATAATTTACTGAGTGGCTGCTATATATAACTACAAAACTTAAGTAAGATAATAATATTGTTATTAAAAATCAAATATTTTTGTACTTATTAGCCCAGTGGGGTTGGGTCTTTTCATATACTTAATGGCGGTGTAGTGTAGATATTGATATGTGTCATTGTCTTCAGTATTGGCTCGAGAGAGCGCAAAAATTACAGTTCCTAAGGAAAGATCAAAGGTATTACTTACTGATAAAATAAGAGGCCTAGAAAATTTTGTAGTCTCCAGATTATTTCAGCAGGATCTCTTAGTAGGATAAAATTACTTTACGCTCTACATTTCAAGTTCTACATGCAACAGCTATACGAAAATACTATTGTTCGAAAGCTTAGCAAACCTGACATTTTTAACTTTTGCCTACAATCCACAATGACCTGAAATAGCTACTGCTATCGTCCTGACATTGATACTTGCGTTTTCGCGTTGAAACTCAAAAACTGAAGTTGGATAGGTTCAAGATAAAGTGTTTGGCCTAAAAATATCCATTCAGAGGGAGTATGTTTCATTATTATGGAAGCAAATAACTATCAAAAAGAAAAGTATTCTTCATTGAAAATAAATCTGAAAAATTTTTATTTGAACGTCTAACGAACTTAGTTTGCAGCAGCATTTGCTGCACAAGCCACTAGTATAATTTGAAACACACCTAGAAGGTAAAATGGTACACATTAGAAACGGTTAGGGAATCAGATATGCAAAATGTCAGAAAAATTTATATCCAAGTAGCGTTTGTGCTCATTTGCAGTTAAGAAAGGGGGGGATATCATCAGATAGGGTAGAATGATTTGAATGCCGCGAAAAAAATAATAATACGGATTGATTGGCATTGATATCTATACCACAACAGCCGTCGGTTAAGATAACTTGAAATTTCCATTATCACTCCCACAGTGAAATTTTAATTTTCCTACCATTTTTTTCTACTGTACTATTAAAATTATAGGCTAACTAGTGGCTTGTGCAGCAAATGCTGCAAACTAAGTTCATTAGACGTTCAAATAAAATTTTTTCGGATTTATTTTCAATGAATACCGGACATTTTGAAAGTTATTTGCTTGAATAATAGTGAAACGTACTCCCTCTGAATGTTTTTTATACCAAATACTTTTTCTTGAACCTATACACCTTTTGTTTTTTAATTTCAACGCGAAAACGCAAGTAACAATGTCAGGACGATCAGTGGGTTTTTCATGTGGGAGTAAAGCAATATCCTAGCCATTTCAGTTCATTGTGGGTTGTAGGTGAAAGTTAAAAAAAAAAAGTCAGGTTTGCTATACTTTCGAACAATAGACATAGCATCTTGGTATAGCTGCTGCATGTAGAGTTTGAAATGTAGAGTGTAAAATCATTTTATCCTGCTAAGAGATCTTTCTGAAATGATCGGGAGACTACAAAATGTTCTAGGTCTCTTATTTTATCAGTAAGTAATACCTTTTGGTCTTTCCTTAGGAACTGTAATTTTTGCGCTCTCTCGAGCCAATACTGAAGAGAATCAGGCATAGAAATATCTACACCATACCGCCATTATGTATATAAAAGAAATCCAACCCCACTTGATTAATAACTATAAAAATATTTGATTTTTAATAAGAATATTATCTTACGTAAGTTTTGTAGTTATATATATAGCCGCCACTCAGTAAATTATAGAAATTAAGATCTAATTTAAAATATTTCTACATCCACTTACATAACTTCAAAACGTTTCACTTTCATATCATCAATATAGCATTAATATGTATAATTAATGAAAAATAGTCACATCATGGCATTAACTGTAATAATAGGGTAAACTAGGGTCTGTTGGACAGTCGGGCATGTTGGACACACTGTACTTTAACGTGTTACCTCGCCACTTGTGGGCACCACATTCGTGGCTACTTCCGTCATTGACTTCTAGCAGAATGTGGTGCCCACAAGTGGCGAGGTAACACGTTAAAGTACAGACTGTCCAACAGACCCTAGTTTACCCTATTTCATTTCTAATGGTAGTAATATCATCAAACCGCCTCAAGTTTTGTAGATTTTAATATCCAATACACAGCTGTACTCAGAAAATTACACACCGCAGAATCAGACCTGTAAATTATTTTTAGTAAGCCTTGAAGTTTTTAATAACCAATTGAATTTGAACTCTAAATACGCCAGCAATCCTGCAGGTCATGACCGCGTGTAATAGCCTATTGTTTATTGTAGTGTGTGTTTTGTTTTATTCTGAAATGTAGTTCTCAAAACTGACGAAAGATAGATTTTGGAAAATAGGAAAATGATGTAGGAAAATTGACATTTCACTGAAAACGACTATTTTTTTTTAAACTTTGGGTTCCAAGCTTCAAAATGAGGGGTCATTTATTAAAATCCGTTCAGCCGTTTTCCCGTAATTTCCATTACCAGTTCAAATTATATATATATATATATATAGATAGATGGATGGATGGATAGATAGATAGATAGATAGATAGATAGATAGATAGATAGATAGATAGATAGATAGATAGATAGATAGATAGATAGATAGATAGATAGATAGATAGATAGATAGATAGATAGATAGATAGAGATAGATAGATAGATAGATAGATAGATAGATAGATAGATAGATAGATAGATAGATAGATAGATAGATAGATAGATAGATAGATAGATAGATAGATAGATAGATAGATAGATAGATAGATAGATAGATAGATAGATAGATAGATAGATAGATAGATAGATAGATAGATAGATAGATAGATAGATAGATAGATAGATAGATAGATAGATAGATAGATAGATAGATAGATAGATAGATAGATAGATAGATAGATAGATAGATAGATAGATAGATAGATAGATAGATAGATAGATAGATAGATAGATAGATAGATAGATAGATAGATAGATAGATAGATAGATAGATAGATAGATAGATAGATAGATAGATAGATAGATAGATAGATAGATAGATAGATAGATAGATAGATAGATAGATAGATAGATAGATAGATAGATAGATAGATAGATAGATAGATAGATAGATAGATAGATAGATAGATAGATAGATAGATAGATAGATAGATAGATAGATAGATAGATAGATAGAGATAGATAGATAGATAGATAGATAGATAGATAGATAGATAGATAGATAGATAGATAGATAGATAGATAGATAGATAGATAGATAGATAGATAGATAGATAGATAGATAGATAGATAGATAGATAGATAGATAGATAGATAGATAGATAGATAGATAGATAGATAGATAGATAGATAGATAGATAGATAGATAGATAGATAGATAGATAGATAGATAGATAGATAGATAGATAGATAGATAGATAGATAGATAGATAGATAGATAGATAGATAGATAGATAGATAGATAGATAGATAGATATAGATAGATAGATAGATAGATAGATAGATAGATAGATAGATAGATAGATAGATAGATAGATAGATAGATAGATAGATAGATAGATAGATAGATAGATAGATAGATAGATAGATAGATAGATAGATAGATAGATAGATAGATAGATAGATAGATAGATAGATAGATAGATAGATAGATAGATAGATAGATAGATAGATAGATAGATAGATAGATAGATAGATAGATAGATAGATAGATAGATAGATAGATAGATAGATAGATAGATAGATAGATAGATAGATAGATAGATAGATAGATAGATAGATAGATAGATAGATAGATAGATAGATAGATAGATAGATAGATAGATAGATAGATAGATAGATAGATAGATAGATAGATAGATAGATAGATAGATAGATAGATAGATAGATAGATAGATAGATAGATAGATAGATAGATAGATAGATAGATAGATAGATAGATAGATAGATAGATAGATAGATAGATAGATAGATAGATAGATAGATAGATAGATAGATAGATAGATAGATAGATAGATAGATAGATAGATAGATAGATAGATAGATAGATAGATAGATAGATAGATAGATAGATAGATAGATAGATAGATAGATAGATAGATAGATAGATAGATAGATAGATAGATAGATAGATAGATAGATAGATAGATAGATAGATAGATAGATAGATAGATAGATAGATAGATAGATAGATAGATAGATAGATAGATAGATAGATAGATAGATAGATAGATAGATAGATAGATAGATAGATAGATAGATAGATAGATAGATAGATAGATAGATAGATAGATAGATAGATAGATAGATAGATAGATAGATAGATAGATAGATAGATAGATAGATAGATAGATAGATAGATAGATAGATAGATAGGTAGATAGATAGATAGATAGATAGATAGATAGATAGATAGATAGATAGATAGATAGATAGATAGATAGATAGATAGATCCTATTAACCTGTTGTAACCTATGGGATACTTTGCGAATTTAAGGGTTAATTTGTATTCGTCTATATGGAGTGCAAGTAACGCAGGCCTCTCTGCGCAGGTTTTCAAAGACAGCGCAGGGCTATACATTTCCTTTGAATTCTGTTGCGTGTGACATAAATGATATACAGGCTTAAGTCGTAACAAGACGTAAATTTGTGGCTGATGTGTTGAATCTTCTGCAGTTCCGCTCCTGTGAGCCACGCGTTGTCCAGGCAACCAGAAACGCGTTTGTATGTTGCCGTGCGTGGCTTGGCCCAACGTAAATAACACGGCTCCTCATTACCCCTGTGTTTTCTGCAATCCCGCCCGCCAGACGGATGGGTTGCGGTCTGCTCCCTTGACGGTCTGCTTCTGCTAGACAGTTCGCTGCCACTCAAGCCTTCTGCTTAAGCCTCTTTGCAAAGAAAACACGACTAGATATCCTAACAGCCCGACGTTTAAAATATTACCGACTATAAATTGTATTTATACTACATTGTGGTCTGATGTCCATTGTCATGCAGTCATGATTCGGTCTCGGGTACGATTCCCAACTATGGCATAGCTTGTTTGTTCATTTGTTTTTGTCTTTGTCTTGCAACAGTTGTGACCATAAGACGTGCCCGTTTGCGTGTAAGGTCTCGAGTTCACTTGTAGTGAGATTTGCCTTCTTTAACATAATTCAATGTCTTTTTTCCGGTGTTTGGGAGTGCCATACTCATTTTTCCCCCATACTACAGCAATACTCAGGGAGTCGTGTGATTTCTATACAATAAAAGTTTGACGGCACATAAGTGAAATAATCATTGCAAATTGTTATTCCTTTCATTTTTATTGTATTCATTACGTCAGCATGCTATTGGCTAAATAGTGTCGGCTAGCACGTCGTTAAATAAATAAATAATATGTAAATACTGTACTTAAGTAAATAAGTAAATAATGAAGTACATATTTCAGTACCTAGATAAATAAATAAATACAAGTAAATAAATAAGTCAATCAGTAAATAACTAAATAAATACATAAAATATAATTATTAACTAAATAAATACACATGTAAACAAATAAGTAAATCAGTAAATAACTAACTAAATACATACATAAGTAAACAAATAAGTAAACCAGTAAATAAGTAAATAAGTACATAAATAAATACATAAGTAAATAATTAACTAAATAAATAAATAATTAACTAAATAAATACACATCTAAACAAATAAGTAAATCAGAACATAATTAATTAAATAAAACATAAAAATCAGTAGATAATTAACTAAATAAATACATAAGTAACTAAGTAAATCAATAAATAACTAAATAAATACAAAAGTAAACAACTAAGCGAACCAGTAACTAATTAACTAAATATATACATAAGTAAGTGAATAAGTAAAACAATAAATAATTAATTAGATAAATACATAAGTAAACAAATACGTAAATCGGTAAGTAAGCAACTAAAAATACATAAATAAATAAGTAAATCAGTATAATTAACTAAATAAATAAGGACACAAATAAATAAGTAAATCAATAAATGATTAACTAAATAAAAACATATGTAAACAAATAAGTAAATCAGTAAGTAATTAAGTAATAAATACATATGTGAAGAAATAATTAAATCAATAAATAATTAGTAAATAAATACATAAGTAAATAAATAATTAAATCAATAAATAATTAACTAAATAGATACATAAGTAAACAAATAAGTACATCAGTAATTAACGAAATAAATACATAAGTAAATCGATAAATAATCAAATAAATAGGTAAGTCAGTAAACATTTAACTAAATAAATATATAAGTAAATGAAATAATTAATTAAATAAATATATCAGTAAATAACTAAATAAGTAAATAAATAAATAATTGAGTAAAGATATAATTAAGTGAATAAATAAATAAATAAATAAATAAATCGATAATTAACTAAATATATACATAAGTAAACAAATAAGCAAATCAATAATTAACTAAATAAATACTAAGTAAATCGATAAATAATCAAATTAATAGGTGGGTCAGTAAACGTTGAACTAAATAAATAAGTAAATGAAATAAGTAATCAAATAAATATATCAGTAAATAACTAAATAAGTAAATAAATAATTAAATCGATAATTAACTAAATATATACATAAGTAAACAAATAAGCAAATCAAAAATTAACTAAATAAATACATAAGTAAATCGATAAATAATCAAATAAATAGGTGGGTCAGTAAACATTGAACTAAATAAATAAGTAAATGAAATGAGTAATTAAATAAATATATCAGTAAATAACTAAATAAGTAAATAAATAAGTAATTGAGTAAAGATATAATTAAGTGAATAAATAAATAATTAAATCGATAATTAACTAAATATATACAGAAGTAAACAAATAAGAAAATCAATAATCAACTAAATAAATACATAAGTAAATCGATAAATAATTAAATAAATAGGTGGGTCAGTAAACATTGAACTAAATAAATAAGTAAATGAAATAATTAATTAAATAAATATATCGGTAAATACTAAATAAATAAGTAATTGAGTAAAGATGTAATTAAGTGAATACATAAATAATTAAATAACTGAATAAGTAAATTGGCAGTTAAAATAAGTAATTAAGTAAATAAAAAAATAAATGAAAATTACGCACTCATCACAGGGAAGTTCATTTCACTCTCTACTGTACTAAAAATTTCTTTAGTCCGCTTTTTTGTACGAGTAAATGAGAATTGCTGGTGTCGGAACTGGAACACTAACTTCTGCCACAAAAAGAAAACGAAAGCTGACGTTACAAATCTGTTAGAGAAGACCAGAATCTGTCACTGAGGCCGCCGTCCTGTTTTCGAAACCATGTAGTATCTACTAGTTGTTGACACAATTTAATATTTCACTTGAAAGTTGCGGTAAAGTACACACACAGAGGCAGAGAGGAGTTTTTAGGTCACGTCACCATTCATCACAGACTCCGCCGTGCATAGAGCAACATAAAACTTCTCTCCTGACAGAACCCATCACTGTTCATATGCCTGTCGGCACACGAAACCAAAAACACACACAAGTTGCATATGAAGAAAACGCCAGCTTTTATCGAGTCGTCGGAACGTATTACATCAACTTTTGTGCTTCACAGTTGGCAGAAAAAAATAGGGATTCTGCACCATTGCCAACGTGACAGAAAATACTGAATTAATGTAAAACGCGTAAGACGTATTGTAGTGTATATGTAATGATTAAGAATCTCGTTTGATAAGAATTCTTCTAAATAGTTGAACGTTTTCATAACAAGAAATTTTAGTACCCAACGAGTTGTAGTGAGACTCTTATTCGAGAGGTCCAGGGTTCAAACCCCGTGACTGGCAAATCTGACTGAGGTTTTTCATGGTTTTCCTCAGTCACAAAGACAAATAGCAAATTGGAAATTTTCATGTCATGACTCATCACTGCCTCAATCATCAATATCATGAACATTAATAAAAAATCTAAAATCAGTTACATGAACACAAGCCATTTACAACACACAATAGAAACATTGATAACAACGACCTACTGATATACCCACAGATCCTAAACACGCGATATGACCACAGATGTTAAAGCGTGTGCAAATAAACTTAACAAAAAAGAAAATATAAGTTTCAGATGTTCAAATATTAGTTGCTGTTTTAACCCTCCTGTTACCAAGTGGGGTAATTCAATATTATTTTCATTTTTCTCCATATTTCTTTTTTCAAATGTATTCAATATATTTCTCTGTTACTTATATACTAACAATTTCAATTAAATTTAATCTATTTTGTGAAACTAATTTCTAAAACAGTTTTTTATTTACCTGTAAAATGTACATATACAAGGTATAACTTTTTAGGCATCGATTTTTTTTTTATTTTATTGGGTTATTTTACGACGCTGTATCAACATCTAGGTTATTTAGCGTCTGAATGATATGAAGGTGATAATGCCGGTGAAATGAGTCCGGGGTCCAACACCGAAAGTTACTCAGCATTTGCTCGTATTTGGTTGAGGGAAAACCCCGGAAAAAAACCTCAACCAGGTAACTTGCCCCCACCGGGATTCGAACTCGGGCCACCTGGTTTCCACAGGTGTGGACATTAGGTCTTGATATGGAAATTTCAAGTTATCTTAACCGATGGCTGTTGATTGGTTTAGATATCAATGCCAATAAATCCGTACTATTATTTTTCTCGCGGTATATGGCATTCATATCATTCTAACCTATCTGATGATATATTTTTTTCCCCTTTCTTAACTGCAAATGAGCACAAACGCTACTTAGGTGTAAATTTTTCTGACATTTTTTTATATTCGATTCCCCCATCGTTTCAAATGCATATCATTTTACCTTTTAGGTGTGTTTCCAAATTATACGTAATACGCTTTGTCAAATCTGGCAACTTTTTCGTAAGGGAAGCTAACTTTCTTCTTCTATTTTAATATCGTGTATATAGGCCTGTATAGAAAATTGCCTGAATCTGATATAGGTAACATTATGATTAATAAAAAATATATAAACTACTCAATACACAAAATGTACGTAAGATGGCTGTCTAACGGAGGAATAAATATTATAAGTGGGAAATCAGATCATAAGTTAGTGAATTCTTTAACGGACCAATAACACTAAAGAATTTTTCCCTCGAAATTATTCAAATCAACTTTACAGGGAGTTATACCTGAAATCTTGATTTGCATAATACACGTCACTGTTCGTTAACAGAAAACCACAATTTAAGTCACACGGAGTTAGTGTGCACTCGAAGTTGGTTGCTTGACGGTTGTCAGCCCACTTTGAGGTCTGTGGATATAGAGGGAAAAATTGGATCGGTGTCGGTTAGAGTTCCCGAGTAGCTTAGTGGTAGAGCGTTGGTACGTTAAACCAAAGGTCCCGGGTTCGATACCCGGCTCCGGAACAATTTTTCCCTCGAAATTATTCAAATCAACTTTACAGGGAGTTATACCTGAAAATCTTGATTTGCATAATACACGTCACTGTTCGTTAACAGAAAACCACAATTTAAGTCACACGGAGGTAGTGTGCACTCGAAGTTGGTTGCTTGACGGTTGTCAGCCCACTTTGAGGTCTATGGATATAGAGGGAAAAATTGGATCGGTGTCGGTTAGAGTTCCCAAGTAGCTTAGTGGTAGAGCGTTGGTACGTTAAACCAAAGGCCCCGGGTTCGATACCCGGCTCCGGAACAGTTTTTCCCTCGAAATTATTCAACACTAAAGATGTTTGTTGCAACGCGTTTTTAGATCTTATTGGTCCGTTGGCAGCTAACGAAGGAATAAATGCGTTCTTGCAACCCACCATGAAAGTGTCAAAAGCATAGGGGACGAAATTTAAACTGCCTCATTGAAATGTCGAAAAATGCATACATTCATTCTTCATGTTTTATATTCCATTTGTTTCCGCATTTATAAATTTCGAATTCTGTACATTGTAGCTCAATGTTGAAGAGTCTTAACTATACAATTTTCAAGTCTTCAACTTTAATGGTCTGTGAATGGTAAGCAAAACCGAAAAGGGGTACGATAAATGGGTACCTTACCTTATGATTGCTGCGCCGACCTCTGATAGAAGAGTTTAAAAGCACAGGTTTGGAAAAGGCTTGGAAATTGTTATAAATTCTTTATAGTAATCCTCATTTGAAGTACTTCTGAGAAACGTAGCCTTAGATTGTCTTCAGCTTGACTTGAGAGCTATGTCTGCCCTCACGTAAATCTGTGGGCCGTTCCAATTGTTACACTGTGCTAAGTGGGACCTCAAACTCTCGAAAGCAGCGTCTGTAGTGGCTGTTCTAATAGCACGAGCATAAGAGTGAAACATTTCTGCAGAAGAAACGTAACCCGTCCACCACGTGCTGTGGCTTGGTCGATAGCAGAACCCTCTCGCACGTTCGTGATTCTAATCATGCTGGGGTCTGAGTTCGCTCTGTGTGACAGGCTCATCAAGTATTTAGCTTATTTAGAGTGCCCTGCCATGCAACTTCATCAGCTCTGATTCCTGCCTGGCTGTGTTCTAAGACATCTGCGAGGTGTCGTTAGAGTGTTCTATCAGTAAGCTCTGAACCAACTTCAGTGTTTCTCGCGCTTCAAAGAGAGGAAAAGCACCATTTTCCTTCTGAATCCCCATCTCAGAATACTTTTACAGTGTAATGTTGATTGTGCTACGCATTGTCGAGTTCACTGGTGAGATTGTTGACTGACTTGCCGATTTATCCACTTTGATGACTTGTCAACTTGCCAAAGAGATGATTTGCCATATTAATGATTTGATGATTTGATATGACTGATTTTCTGACTTCAATATTTCCTGACTATTATTTAAATGATTGCATAATTACTGATTACTTGAATTCGTTGCTCGCTATTTGGAAAATTGCTTGATAAATTGTAATGATTGGTTCTTTGAAGTGATTTCTTGGTTAATTAGGCTACATTAGTATTTGTTGAATTGCTTACTTGATGTCTTTAATTTATTAATGTCTTGATTGTTGTCTTCATTTGATTACTTGATGTCTTGAATTTATTACTTGTTTGAAGTGATTTCTTGATTAATTACATTAGTATTTGTTGAATTGCTTACTTGATGTCTTTAATTTATTAATGTCTTGATTGTTGTCTTCATTTGATTACTTGATGTCTTGAATTTATTACTTGTTTGAAGTGATTTCTTGATTAATTACATTAGTATTTGTTGAATTGCTTACTTGATGTCTTTAATTTATTACTTAATGTCTTGATTTGGTTACTTGTTATCTTCATTTGTTTACTTGATGTCTTGAATTGGTCCCTTGATGTCTTCAATTTATTATTTGGTGTCTTGATTTAGTTACTTGTCTTACTTGAAGTCTTGAATTGGTCCCTTGATGTCTTCAATTTATTACTTGATGTCTTGATTTGGTTACTTGTTATCTTCATTTGTTTACTTGATTTCTTGAATTTGTCCCTTGATGTCTTCAATTTATTATTTGATGTCTTTAATTTATTACTTGACGTCTTGATTTTGTTATTTATCTTCATTTGATTACTTGACGTCTTGAATTGGTCCCTTGATGTCTTCAATTTATTACTTGATGCCTTGATTTGGTTACTTGTTGTCTTCATTTGATTACTTGACGTCTTGAATTGGTCCCTTGATGTCGTCAATTTATTACTCGTACTTGATGTCTTGAATTGCTTACTCCATTCATTTAGTGTTGTGCCCAAGGGCAGGTATTTCACTGCAAACAAAGCTTTCTCCAATCTTTCCTATTTTCTGCCTTCCTCTTCGTTTCCTCATATGATCCATATATCTTATTGTCGTCTATGATTTGATACCTTCTTCTACCCCGAACTCTTAACCCGTTCACAATTTATTCCAGTGCATCCTTCAGTAGGCAGTTTCTTCTCAGATAGTGACCCAACCAATTCCTTTTCCTCTTCCTGATAAGTTTCAGCATCATTCTTTCTTCACCCACTCTTTCCAACACAGCTTCATTTCTTATTCTGTCTGTCCACTTCACACGTTCCATTCTTCTCCATATCCACATTTCAAATGCTTCTATTCGCTTCTCTTCACTTCGTCATAATGTCCATGTTTCTGCCCAGTACAATACCACACTCCATACAAAGCACTTCCCTAGTCTTTTTCCAAAGGTCCGCACAAGATGCTCCTTTTTCTATTAAAAGCTTCCTTGGCCATTGCTATCCTCTTTTTGACTTCTTGGCAGCAGCTCATGTTACTGCTTATAGTACACCCCAAGTATTTAAAGCTGTCCACTTGCTCTACTGCCTCATTTAGAATTCTAAGGTTCATCTTCTGTATTTTTCTTCCTATGACCATGCTCTTCGTCTTGTTTGCATTTATCTTCATCCCATACTGCTCACAGCTGTAATTTAACTCCAGTAGCATATCCTTTAGTATCAATTCCTCTTCTGCTAACAACGCCATATCATCAGCAAATCTTATGCACTTTATTTTTCTTCCGCCTACTATCACTCCACCGATGTTCTGAAAACAGTTCTTTACTAAATCCTCCAATTGTTGTTATTATTATTATTATTATTATTATTATTATTATTATTATTTCAATATATCGTGTATGAAGGCTTTGAATGAAATTTTGAATTGCATTATCTTTTTAAGTTATTCTTATCTCCCATTGCTTACACGAACCTTATACCAGTTATGCAGTGTTGCCCCGTGTTCCCATGGCACTCGTATCACGGGTTGCTGGCCATCAGTACGTGTGTTGAATGGTTGTGACGGGCGGGCCCGCTTTTTGCCCCTGAGACGTGTTGTCCGTTGTAACACTTCCTTCTCCTTGTAGTTGACCCTACACGTAAAGGGATCTGATACCCTCACCGCAAGATCGACCCAAGTAGCCCCCATCATTTGTCTGATTGAAAAGAGCTGGCGGGCTCTAACACTTTTGTTTCTTCCTTCCCGCTTTCTCCCGAATCGTTACAAAACTCCCATACCTTTTCTCTTTTTTTTTTTTTTCACCTTTCTTTCACCAACGTCTTATACTTTTTTTTTTCATTTTATATCTTGGCCTTTCCTTTCACGATTTAGAGTGATATAGGTGTCTGTATTTACATATTTCACTGCTCTCTTTTCTTTATATTTCTTTGCAGTTCATATATTTTCTAAGCCCCCTGCATCCGTTCTAGGACATATAACCGATTCTTCCTGGATAAGCAGCTTAAATATTTTTAGATTCCGCATTGAAAGTACAAATAAACACATATTTTTTACTGATGGTGTGTTGATAAAGAAAGTATTGAAAATATCAAATAAAGAAAATAAATAGTACGCGCGTGAACTAACCAGCTGACTATGAGACGGGAGCTAGCCGAGAGAAGCAAGGCCAGGAGACAAACACGTGATGTGTCGTCTAGCAGCGCATGGCTGTGCTAGCTTTATCACAGGTTTTCATAAACACAGGAGTAAAATGACGCCCATCTTCAGCTCTCGGCCAGTGCGTGCGGTACTGCGCCGTTCAAGTCTAGGCGTGTGAAAATAATCTATTTAATACCCTCGAAACTTATTGCCGAGCCACTAAGCAAACAATGCTGAATCCCTCTTAATAATGCTATGTTTTTTCTCAATATTTTTTTACATTTTTACAAATGGCCAAAAAGCGTAAAAGCAAGTAAAATCAGATTACCTGTCTGTCTGTATACAATAAAAACAAGGATTACTTCTTAACATAACCTACCAAATGTCAGCTTCAAAATGAGCTGCTGTTCAATGTCCTGCAGTAAATGGTTCCAGAGTTCTGAGCGCTGAAAGAGGCTTGTTTTTATAAAATACGCTAAATTTGTCGCTATTACGTAAGCTTATTTAAAACTTTATGCTTTTCATTTTCTAAACCACGATGTGATATAGAGTTTATTAATTTTTTAATTATTTGTTATGAGATAGGAAAAAAACAAAGAAGTATTTCATCGCACATAAAAAAATAACTAATCAGTATATTAATATAGGGAGAGTCGGGTAGTATCGGACAGTGCGTTTCTTTCATCTACCACCATATGGTAGTACCTGAATGACATGGTTACGTTTCTATATGCGACATCACAGAAACGTAACCATGTAAATCAGGTACTATCATCGTGTGGTAGATGAAAGAAACTCACTGTCCGATATTACCCGATGTCCGATACTACCCGACTTTCCCCTATTATGTACAGGGACATCATTTTATTTTTACTGACATTTTTAATATTAACCTGGCTATACCTTTTGCTACCCCTTCCCACGACTGGAGTTTGATGATACTGCGTAAAATAAAAACAAATCACTTTACTAGGTATAGGAGGGAAGAAAAGTAGTTAATCCATTTACGGAAACTAGGAAATATCGCAATTTCGAGTTTGATAATTTTCATTAAGTTTTTGTGTAATCAAAATACAGTACAGTATTAACAATAAGTATTTTTACTCACGAAATGAGTTATCCATGCGAACGTATTCATTCTGCAGTGTATATTATAATGTCTACAGTACATTAGCGTACAATATAGAGAATGAAGTTAAATTGTAAAATAATCATAATATGGATATTTAAACGCAAAATTTTGAAAATGGTGACCGTTCATTTCGATACAGGGTTCAGTCCTTTTGTGCATATTATCGCACTATAGACTATTGTACCTAATTCCAATTACCAGTTTCGTCCTTCGTACTAATAACTCATGTTGAAATAATTCTGTACCTACTCTATAAAAGAAACTTTACGTACTGTAAATTCAATCTTCACTTCTGTCCGATGCGAAAAAATAAAATTACTCAGACATGCTATCTACTGTCCGTCCAAGTGGTAATGTCGGAGGATCGTAGAAAGGGGGAAATCACTTGACAATTAATTATTTAACGAGGCCCTTTTATTTAAGTTATTTTAAACAGTTGCATAATATTACGTAGACGTCCAATTCCTAACAGAAATTAATGTTTTCAGAAAAGACTAAGACAGCCCAGCCACTAGCCTTTACAGCGGCGTGAGCAGAAGCAGGTTGGGAAAATCGAGATGCGACGTAGGCAAACGGACGACAGCACCTGTGCGAAAATATGATTCAATATTGAAATCTGTTTTGTCACTAGAAAACGCGAACATATTTCTGGAACGTACTATACTCAGTACTGCTTGACTGCATGAACGCGGCCTTGGTTGTGTTGGAAGTTTACTAGTAGAAGGGGTGGGAGTGAAGTACATTCAAAAACTCAGGTAGAATAAAAATTGAAGTAAAAATAAAATGATGTCCCTGTATCTATGGTAACGAAAAGTCTTGTAGTTGCTCATTTGTTTGGTTACGCTTTTGTTACGAAAAAAATAGTGAAAGTGTATCATAGCAACAGCACATTAGTAGGTTTCACACCTTATACATATTTACGAGCTAGCTTTAGATTAAAAGAAGCATAAAATTAACTTCTTTTACCCTAAATGTATCCTAAAGTTCACTTACTTCCCTTTTCCTACAAGTCTTACTAGATATGTCTCGCTGCTTTGAAACAATTCCCATTTCGCTTCTATTCACTCAGCTCGAGCAATGCAGCTGGAAGGCAATACTCATTTCCATTCAGAAGGTAGCTAGTTTGAATCTCTGTCACAGACGCCCTTGTCTTAGCAATTAACCATTGGAAACACGCCCTAAATACAGATTAGACCCAAGACTGCCTTTGTAAGCGTCTGCAAGCCTTATCTGGCGTCCTTACACCTTATTGTCTTTAGCTTGAATGTTTATGCCTACAATAACAGAGGGTGCATATCTGACAGGCACAGCTGCTGGATCGTTAAACGCAAAACTTGGCAGAGTCTGGTGCGCTCTGATATCTGCTTGGACCCGGGAAGGACTTTGGCAGTCCTGAGACACTAAACAGAGCCTCTGCATTAGTATGGGGTGTTCTGTTGTAATGGTATACAAATATAAGAGAAAAATATCACATGTTTGTTGTCCATGTAGCTCCAGTACTGGAGTTTCTGAGTACCGGACATGGGATCGATTCCCATAGAAGAATTAAAATGTTTTTCCCAATGTAAGCACTGATTATGTGTAGACGGTAACGAAAGAATTAAAATTGTATAGACAGAGATGTTCAATACTCTCCCTAGCTGTAAAGCTGGATTGCTTGCCTCCACCAGTGGCGGCTGATTGACTGAGGCAAGTGAGGCCGGGCCTCAGTCACTTGGCTTAACTGAAATCAAATTTTGTGTTTTTATATAATGTATTAGTTATTTGAATGAAGCATCGCTGTAGAAGCATTTTAAAACTTTGTGATGTATATATAGACCTGTTTTGCAGTAAAATTTACTCCTGAGGCCAGAATCGCCCGTGCCGGGTCTGGTTGTGATGTATATAGACCTGTTTTGCAGTAAAATTTGTTCCTGAGGCCAGAATCGCCCGTGCCGGGTCTGGTTGTGATGTATATAGACCTGTTTTGCAGTAAAATTTACTCCGGAGGCCAGAATCGCCCGTGCCGGGTCTGGTTGTGATGTATATACACCTGTTTTGCAGTAAAATTTGTTCCTGAGGCCAGAATCGTTCGTGCCGGGTCTGTCTTCTGAATTTCCTGTATTTTCGCGGGGTTTGAGTTTGCGCTTAAAACGTTGTAGCTGAGGCACAATTCGTCTGGCCTGGTCAGGTTTCACTTCTCACATCCATGGGCCGGCCTCAAGGGTAGAGTGGGGTGGGAATAGCAATGGTGACTTGTTTTCCTAAATAGGTCATAAATAACACAAATTCCAGCTCTTTGGTAGGCAGAGACCCACACTATTCCCTCCCCTTATGTCTCAGTTTATGACTTAAGCGAGGGTATTGTACTATTGTACTTCGTAGTACAGTAGTGAATCTGGGCCAATGTTGTTATGTGTTTCGGGAAAATATAAACAGAAACAAAGGCGAGAAATAGTGCTGGTGCAGTTAATTCATTGTTAAAGTGTTCCTTTTTTCGAGAAGAAATAATATTGAAAGAAACGAAGCTTTAAATGAAGAGAGAGACTACCGAGATACCTACGACATCGCTGACAATTTTTCTGACAGATAATCTTAAAACCCGAGTTTCTATTGCATCCTGGTATGGACAACATAAATGGTTATGTGGTAATGTGATGCAAAATAAACTTCTGTTGGCCTTGTTCGTTGCTGTCAAGGGAAAAAAATAAAAAGAACAGAAAGGAGGGGATTTTCAACACATAATATGGGTTGCTTCATCACACTGAACAATCACTGAAACTCACAGCATAACAGCTTATTTGGTGAGTGACATTATTTTTCATCAATTTTTTTTTTTTTTTAATTTATTTATTTTATGTCGCTTTAACTTAGGAAGTCATATCGCGACATTACGTACATAAACAATTCTTACAGTTTACATTAGTTTACTGTATTACAATAATCATTTAGATACATTTGTAAATGTCGATAGCTTTCAGAAATTTAATTAAGTTTGAACTGAATGATGGATTGTTTAGAACTGTTGATAAGTCTTTTGGTATATGGAATTGATCTCGATGAAGGTGATATAGTGGACATTCAGAAATTAAATGTCGTACAGAGATCCTAATGTGGCAATTGGTGCATGTTGGAGGAGGAGTTCTGTCTAGAAGATAAGAATGTGTAATTCTGGTGTGGCCAACTCGCAATCTGGTGATTATTACTTGGTCTTGACGTTTAAAATTCTGTAGTGGATATTTCATTCTGCAATGCTGTACTATTTCGTGAAGTTTGCTGGATGATGACTCTGTCCATGATGTTTGCCAATGGTTGTGCAGTTTTCTGGTTATGTATTTAATGGCGTCTGTATGAGGAATAGATGTGAAAAATGCAATGGAAGTCTTGTAGCTTCTTTTGCTGCGGGATCTACAGTTTCATTTCCAGGAATGCCCTGATGAGAAGGGATCCATAGTAGAGTTATTTTTCGTCCTTGTTTCATCAAGTCAGTGAGGAGCTGATGGATTTCTTGAATTAGTGCGTTTTTCATCAATTGTAGGCTAATAATAATGGACTAATAATAATAATAATACAGTAATCATATTAATAATATAACAATAATTAATATCATAAATAAACATTTTCTATCGGAGGCACTTGAAATAGTTGCATCTGGCCTCACCGAGGATTTCGATCACCGGCCGCTACTGGCCTCCACTAATACGTCAATCTTGATTACACAACTTTTAACACTATATCACTTGGGAATATATGTGGTTAAGTCTTCCCCACAAGAATGCTTGCCATTTGACTCAGGATTGCTCCATAATACACTGTTTAGAATTGTCAAAGATAAATTTTATTCATACCATATTTATCTCCGTCAGGAACTTGGGCAACGTGACTTCTAGACTCGTGATGATTTCTGCGACTGGTTTCTAAACACAGACTGTGATTTCGAGCTCAGAATTCTGTGGACTGATGAGGCAGCTTTAAAAAATAATGGTCAGGTGAATCTCTACAATTCCCATCACTGGTCTCCGGTTAATTCACACTGGCTACTTGAAGTGGATTACCAGCACGTGTGGAGCCTGAACACATGGCGTGGCCTCCTCGGACACAGTCATAGGACGATATTTTTTAGGAGAACTTTAATGCTAGAACGCATGCTTCCTCCGAAACATGCACCAGTTGCTTCATGACGTTCCCCTTGTGTATCTGTTAATGATGTGCTTTCAGCAGGACGGCTGTATCACTCACTTTTCACGTAGGGCTCGACGAGTTATTAACCAGTTATTTCCCCTGCGATGGATTGGACGAGGAGGACCAGTAGCTTGGCCAGCCCGATCTCCTGACTTCGCTGTAAATGACTTCTTGTGAGAGAGACTTAAAGACGTGTCCTACCAGGTGCGTCCAAAAGCTAGAGAAGACATGAAACAAAGAATTAGAGAAGCCTGTGTGTCTTTCAGCTGTGCTGAAGTGCAATGAAGGATGTTAGGATGTGATAACAGAGGGTAGCGTACATTTTGAACACTTACTGTGAAGAGTGTACGTACATAAACAACATACAACATTTCTCAGAAGATACCATTTTTGTTGCTTTGTGAGTGAACAATGAAAGAAAAAAAAGTTTCAGTAAAAGTTGTTGCTTTTTAAAAGTAGCTCCCAGTGATACCTTCAATGACACATATTCTCGTTTGAAATTTCGAAGTTGACAGGTACTCCTACTTCCGGTTTGTTACGGGAAATACTACTACCACCAGTCGATTCTTCACATAGGTTTTGGTTATCAATATTTTTTCTTATGGACAACCAATATCTCATAGTTTTCGAGAAAAAAGGCTGATACGGGTTGTAATCTGAAACACCCGGTATATACAGGGTGATTCACGAGAATTTACCGTCACTTACGGAGCTTATTTCCGAAGACATTCTGAGCAAAAATGCCATATAAACATTTGTCCTAATCTCAGTATTTTCAGAGTCACACTAATTTGAAGTTTTTAGTAAAATACCTTTTTTCTTTAGTTTTAAGGCTAAAAAGTATTACAAACAGAGAATGAACTATTCAGAAGTGTCATTTCTTTAATTGGCTAGTGTTCTGAAGCTAAAAATGTGTTTTCAGTTGCTTTGTACAGATTGTTTTTCAATTTTTAACTAAAAATTACACCATTCTTACATGCTTATCACAAACATTGTTACAAATCATATGACTTTAGGAACTTGATTCTTTACAGTTTACAGTACTACATGTGTGATCAGTATTTAAATGTAAACAAATACATAATAAATAGTTTTTGTTCCTTAAGGAGTGTATAGGCCTACATTTTTTTACTGACTCTTATACTACAATTAAAAACAGAAACTGTGGGAGTTGTTACGTTGTATTGTGAATAAAGAAGGAATGATCCTTACACATTTTTCACAATATAATTGTCTTCTTTTTCCATAGTATGACTAAAATACTCAATTTTCTTAACCAAAATAATCTCCATGCGGCCATATTTCAAGTATGGCCGCCACATTTGAGGAGTTCTGTGTAATACCGTAGCTAACATTAAATTGTAAGCCCACAAAAGTGAAACAAAGTACAAGCCGCCACTGTTAGTAGTACAGCACTTGTTTATATTCACTCTACCAGTCTTATCTGCTAGCCTTGTTGAATCATTGCAAGAGAGAAAGGAAGTAATATTGGAAGCAAGTAGTGTGTTCAAATTTACAGCTTGGCAGGGCGTTCTACATCCCTGGTCTACCTTTTATTATCTGGGGTAATAAACACGGGTAACTGAAAACCTCCCTGAAGTGGGAAAAGTGTTGAAAAGTTTAGAAACTCACATATATTGTAACAAAAGATCAAATTTCTCTTCCAAGGACTTGTTTTCCTCCCAGGCTTTAATATTATTTTTCATATATGTTATCATAACCGTGAATATATTCTGTGGAGATTTCATGGCGAGTTTGATAGAGCCTATGGTCCTTGTGTGCACAATCAATACACAAATCATGATCATACCCTTCCTTGCCTCTCCCTGTCTGGAATTTCACTGCCTGCTACCATAAAGTTGATGTACCTATTAGCATTATGCATTAATATCTCTTTTGTTTCTTTGCAGGTAAGAATTTCTACGACTTGCAGCCTAGCTTTCTGTTCAGTTGGTGAGTAGAGAACATAGCTCTTAGATTTAATTTCTCTCGGATCTAATGACCACTAACAATGCGAATGGCACTGCAGCGAGGGGTTTCCAAATTGGTGGCTTATTAAAGGGGAACTCATCTGTGACTGAAGTTACAGCGTTTGTAGCCAAGAACTCCATGGACAGTATTCTATTCCCGACAAAGTGGTATACAAAATTACCCATTTCAAATGGAAGAAGTATAGATTCTCTTGTGTTCCCTGTAGTGTGAAACTATGGTTTTGGTAATGCTGGCCTTCTGAAAGGAAATTCTCTTTAATTGGACATGTTTATTTTTGGTTCATACATCTCGCTAGCCTAGACTATCCTAGGACGTCTATCTGTCTGTCTCCGTCTTTCTGTCTAAACCGGTATCTATAAAGCTGTAAATCTATCTAATTTATGTCTATCTATCTATCTATCTATCTATCTATCTATCTATCTATCTATCTATCTATCTATCTATCTATCTATCTATCTATCTATCTATCTATCTATCTATCTATCTATCTATCTATCTATCTATCTATCTATCTATCTATCTATCTATCTATCTATCTATCTATCTATCTATCTATCTATCTATCTATCTATCTATCTATCTATCCATCCATCCATCCATCCATCCATCCATCCATCCATCCATCCATCCATCCATCTCTATGTCTCTCTCTATATTTATATCTCTCTCTATCTATCTCTATATCTCTGTCTCTATCTCTCTCTAATCTCTATCTCTCTCTGTCTATATCTCTATATATCTCTATCTCTGTCTATATCTCTATATATTTCTATTTCTCTCTATCTCTGTCTCTCTATCTCTCTCTGTCTATATCTCTATACATCTCTCTATCTCTGTTCTATATCTCTATATATCTCTGTCTCTCTCTAATCTCTATCTCTCTGTCTCTTATATATATATATATATATATATATCTATTTCTCTCTATATCTCTGTCTCTATCTCTCTCTAATCTCTATCTCTCTGTCTATATATCTATATATATATATATCTATTTCTCTCTATATCTCTGTCTCTATCTCTCTCTAATCTCTATCTCTCTGTCTATATCTCTCTCTCTATATATATATATATATATATATATATATATATATCTATTTCTCTCTATATCTCTGTCTCTCTATCTCTCTCTAATTTCTATCTCTCTGTCTATATCCATATATATCTCTATTTCTCTCTATATCTCTGTCTCTCTATCTCTCTCTAATCTCTATCTCTCTGTCTATATCTCTATATATCTCTATTTATCTCTATATCTCTATGTCTGTCTCTCTACATCTCTATCTCTCTCTGTCTCCCTATATCTCTATATCTTTCTCTCTATCTCTGTCTATATACCTATATATATCTCTATTTCTCTCTATATCCCTGTCTCTCTATCTCTCTCTATCTTCTCTATCTCTCTGTCTATATATCTATATATATATCTATTTCTCTCTATATCTCTGTCTTTCTATCTTTCTCTAATCTCTATCTCTCTGTCTATATATCTATATATATATATATATATATCTTTCTGTCTATATCTCTGTCTCTGTATCTCTCTCTAATCTCTATCTCTCTGTCTATATCTCTATATATCTCTATATCTCTATGTCTCTCTATCTCTCTCTACATGTTTATTTCTCTGTCTCCCTATATCTCTATATCTTTCTCTCTATCTCTGTCTATATCTCTATATATCTGTCTATCTGTCTATATCTATATATGTCTCTCTATCTCTCTATATCTTTCGATCTCTATATATCTCTATATTTCTATATATCTATCACTGTATATATATATATATCTATATATCTCTCTGTCTTATCTCTGTCTCTCTGTGTCTGTATATCTATCTGTCTAATTTGTCTGTCTATCTAATTTATCTATCAGTCCGCCTGTCCGCATCTGTGTGTCCGTCTCTATCTAATCTAATATAATCTAATCTAATCTAATCTAATCTGTCTGTCCATCCGTGCCTTGGAGTGCGTGAGTGAATTGATCAATTTTGTGTCTCTCTTTTTAATTTCCGTCAGTTCATCTTCATGTCCATCTTTTCGCACGTATTCAGATTACTCTCAAAAAATTGTGATCTAGAAATGAAGAACCTTCATAATACCATAGTAAATATTATAGGACATTTGTGTACTAAATCTTGAAACTTTTTTGTTCTCTTATCCAGTTAAATATTCTGTATTCGTTCATTTTGTACTCCTTACATCACGCTGTAGCAATTATGCCAGTTTCTGTACTGTTAATTGCAGCAGGAATGGTGGTTTGTTGCTAAGTGATGGCGTTTTACCCTCTGTCTACTTCGAGGCTAGCTGGATGATTGTGATTCTGCTCGCCAGGAAATCGCGTTTACTCAGCCCCTGTAAGGTATTTGTTTAGGCACACTCTCCATACACCACGGGCAGATGGGATGCTTGGCACGTAAGGCGCTCAACTGCCAGCCATTAAATGATTTCGGTGTGGGAGTGATGCCATAGTTGTCATGTAATAGCGACCGGGGGAAATACAAGGAGTTTCAAAATATGTTCACACTTCCGTCTTTATCACGAGTTGGAATTTTTATACATGCAAGAGTGGTATAAGGTTTAGTTCAGTTTTGAAAATTGAGGGTGAAAGTCTAACTTTCCAAACGGGAGAATTGAAACCATAAAGAATTCTATGATAATAATAGTAGTAATAATTTCGAGGCAGAAGAAGATATCAGATGATAGACGACATTAAGATATATGGATCATATGAGGAGACCAAGACAAAAGGCAGAAAATAAGAAAGACTTGAGATTCCTTCCTTCCTTTGGGCAGAAAAATATGAATGGATAATCGTAAAAGTTATAACATAGCAAGAACCTTTCGCCGATATACAGATCAATTTTTTGTAGTTCCAGTACAGAAATTTGTTACCCATAACAGCAAATGGAAGAAGTAATAGTACTTACTTACAAATGGCTTTTAAAGAACCCGGAGGTTCATTGCCGCCCTCACATAAGCCCGCTATAGCTCTCTATTTTGAGCAAGATTAATCCAGTCCCTACCATCACATCCCACCTCCCTTAAATCCATTTTAATTTTATCCTCCTATCTACGAAAAAATGGGAGTATAAGGGTACAGTACATCAGTTATTCATAGATTTCAAAAAGGCATATGACTCGGTTAAGAGGGAAGTATTATATGATATTCTTATTGAATTTGGTATTCCCAAGAAACTAGTTTCGATTAATTAAAATGTGTCTCAGTGAAACATACAGCAGAATCCGTATAGATCAGTTTCTGTCTGATGCTTTTCCAATTCACTGCGGGCTAAAGCAGGGAGATGCACTATCACCTTTACTTTTTAACTTCGCTCTAGAATATGCCATTAGGAAAGTTCAGAATAACAGGCAGGGTTTGGAATTGAACGGGTTACATCAGCTTCTTGTCTATGCGGATCACGTGAATATGTTAGGAGAAAATACACAAACGATTAGGGAAAAGACGGAAATTTTACTTGAAGCAAGTAAAGCGATCGGTTTGGAAGTAAATCCCGAAAAGAGAAAGTATATGATTATGTCTCGTGACCAGAATATTGTACGAAATGGAAATATAAAAATTGGAGATTTATCCTTCGAAGAGGTGGAAAAATTCAAATATCTTGGAGCAACAGTAACAAATATAAATGGCACTCGGGAGGAAATTAAACGCAGAATAAATATGGGAAATGTGTGTTATTATTCGGTTGAGAAGCTCTTATCATCCAGTCTGCTGTCCAAAATCTGAAACTTAGTTATATTACCGGTTGTTCTGTATGGTTGTGAAACTTGGACTCTCACTCTGAGAGAGGAACATAGGTTAAGGGTGTTTGAGAATAAGGTGCTTAGGAAAATATTTGGGGCTAAGCGGGATGAAGTTACAGGAGAATGGAGAAAGTTACACAACACAGAACTGCACGCATTGTATTCTTCACCAGATATAATTAGGAACATTAAATCCAGACGTTTGAGATGGGCAGGGCATGTAGCACGTATGGGCGAATCCAGAAATTCATATAGAGTGTTAGTTGGGAGACCGGAGGGAAAAAGACCTTTAGGGAGGCCGAGACGTAGATGGGAGGATAATATTAAAGTGGGTTTGAGGGAGGTGGGGTATGATGATAGAGACTGGATTAATCTTGCACAGGATAGGGACCGCTGGCGGGCTTATGTGAGGGCGGCAATGAACCTACGGGTTCCTGAAAAGCCATTTGTAAGTAAGTATCTACGTCTAGGCCTCTCTAAAGGTCTTTTTTCCATCTGGTATTCTAACTAACACTCTATATGCATTTCTGGATTCGCCCGTACGTGCTACATGCCCTGCCTATCTCAAACGTCTGGATTTAATGTTCCTAATTATGTCAGGTGAAGAATACGATACGTGTAGTTCTGCGTTGTGTAACTTTCTCCATTCTCCTGTAACTTCATACTCCTTAGCCCCTAATATTTTCCTAAGAACCTTATTCTAAAACACTCTTAACCTCTGTTCCTCTCTAAAAGTGAGAGTCCAAGTTTCACAACCATACAGAACACTTTGATTTAGGGAGAGTCGGGTAGTGTCGGACATCAGGTAATATCGGACAGTGAGTTTCTTTCATCTACCACACGATGATAGTACCAGATTGACATGGTTACGTTTCTGTGATGTCGCATAGAGAAACGTAACCATGTCATTCAGGTACTACCATATGGTGGTAGATGAAAGAAACTCACTGTCCGATACTACCCGATGTCCGATACTACCCGACTCTTGCATATATATATGAAAATAAAGATTTACTTCCACCCAGTAAAAAAAGACATTTTGCCAAACATCCGGGCTCTAGTGGTTAGTGGTTATGATGTACTCATCCATGCCTTCATAGTTTTCATGTAATCTTTATATCCTTCAGTATCTAACCTGAAGTGGCATACCAAGAATAAAGATGGTTCTCGCATTTCCATAAACCTGTCATTTTAGTTACGATTTTTACCTCAAGATGGAGATGATTTCAATGTTGCAGTCGTTGGGAATTTTTCGTGTTAAGCTTTAGAATTAGCCAGAAATTGGAAAAAAATAAAATAAAATAAATAAACCTCGTCTAAATAATGTACTTTACATCGTCGTCAAAACGGTATTTATTAAATAAAACAAATAATTTTAACTATGTATGAAGTTTGTTCAAATATAAACAAAGCAGTTTATGTGCGTCAGTGGTAGTCATTGTGATTGTGGTAGGAAATAGAAAGAGGGGTAGGAACGTGCGGAGGAAATGAAGATGGAAAGAAACAGAGAGAAGGGGAAATGGAAAGTGGGAATAAATGAGAGATGGTGAGGAGAGATCGCAATTTTCAATTGAAAAAAAAAAAAAATAAGTTTTTGTCTGTACAGTACAGCTTATGTAATTAGCAGGCTTCGAGACTTTGGACCCGATACAATAAGTTTACTGTGCATGTACTATAGGTTGTTGACTCGCTGCAGGTACTGAAAGGTAGAGATGTGTTGAGGTAACAACGTTGCTGTTTAGAGTAGAGTACGGTAGTATGGGGAAACGCACACATAAGTACATTCTGAACGTAAATATGCATTACACAATGACAATGCCAAAAGAATGTGAAAAGCATTTATTCGCCAGTCTTTTATAAGCATTTGTGTTTAATTATGCACAGTGTTAATGGTGGAAATAAATAGGTAGCAATTTTAATTTCTTCATTTATCCTATTGGTCGTCTTTAGGAAGTGCAGTTACAGTACCGAATTGCAATGTACTACAAGATACATTTTCAGTGGCTCAAACGTAAATCTTTTTCAGTTGCCTACCAAACACAGTTTATACTGTGAAAAGATGAGCTCTACGTCGCATGACTTTATAGGAGCAAAACGAAAAAACCTAACATCATTGCAGTCTCTAAGAGACAGTCCTTTATTCTCGGGTGATTCTATGTCCACTAATTCTGCTGTTTATATTACGCAATGCTCCATATTCGTTATTTTTACATAAAATTGATTTCCACTTCTGTTTCACACGTTCAGTAACCGGTGTACTTGGTGTCTCATTAATTCTCTGTGTCATTTTCTAAATTAATTTGAGAGCTTCCGGCATCTCTTGCTCTGACTTTTCTAACCGTGTAATAGTTTCAGACACAGTTTGTATGGAAACCAAATTATTCATCAGAACCTTCAAATGCAGAGCGTTTTCCTTTGCGTATTTGTTGTCATTCATTCTACAGTACTCACACCCACTGTACGTTTTACCACTATACTCAGCACGCCGTTATGCAGATTTCCCACTGAACTGCTCTATCGAGTCCGAAGTCTCGAAGCCTGGTGATTAGTGAAAGTAAAGAATGCCTTCTGTCACTTCAGACGAATTCACTGCGAATGTGTTGCTGTTAGCTTGACTTTCTCGGTGGCCCAGTGGTTGAAGTTGTAGTCTCTGTGTTTTTTATTAATATTAGCAATAGTGTTATAATTAACAAAAGTGGAATAATCTTTTTTCCCTTTGGTATTAGACAAATTTATTATTATATTATTATTACCGTATTTGCTCGCGTAATTTGCGCAATTTTTAATTAACTTTGGCCACTGAAAAATTGGGGTGCGTAAAATATGCGGATTTTTCAAATAAGAGGTCCTGTTCTGAGTTTATCTCAATTAATATATGTATAGGTAAGTACTTACGGTAGGGCTAATTTTCTATACCGGTAACTTGTCTCTACCAAGGACAAGCATTGTTAAAGTAGCGGGACTTTGGGGTTTCTTTCTGAAGCAGGTACTTCAGTTGCTGGTGAATGACCTACGATGGACTCTAGGGAAGGAAAATCCCTACGACACTGAAAAAAAAATATGTACGTAAAATGTGTGCGCAAAATACCGGAGTAAAAATAAAGTTCAGAATAATCCCTTAAAAATTAGGGTGCGCAAATTACGGGAGCAAATACGGTTATTTATTTATTTATTTATTTATTTAACCTGGTAGAGATAAGGCCATCAGGCCTTCTCTGCCCCTCTACCAAGGGATTACAACCACAATATTAAGAATACAATTATAATTACAATTAATATTAGAATTACAAATACAATAAAAGTCAAAGTACTAAAAGATTAACTGATTAATAAAAGCTAGACAGTTTATTGTAAAAGTTAAGGAGAGAGAAGCTTTCTTTTATTGATTAAGCAAAAATTAAACCTACTCTACGCAGTAAGAAAATGCCTAATAAGTTTGCTTCTGAACGCTACTAAATTCCGACAGTCTCTGATGTCACTGGGTATGGTATTCCACAAGCGCGAGAACGAGATTGTGTATGATGATGAATACGATGATTTCTTATGTGTTGGTATGGCTAGTATGCGGCTATTTTGCGTGCGTGTGAAGGGATTATGATATGATGACAGGTAACTGAAACGGGAGGCAAGGTAGGTAGTTGTAGAAGGGTGAAGGACTTGGAAAAGGAGAACAAGAGAATGAAAATTTCTACGTTCGTTAAGCCGTAGCCAGTTTAGAGTTTGGAAGGATGGGGTAATGTGGTCAGCGCGACGGACATCGCAGACGAAGCGAACACAAGAATTATGAACACGTTGTAATTTTTGCGACTGGTTGACATTGAGGTCAGTCAGTAGAAAATCACAATAATCGAAGTGGGGCATTACTAGTGTTTCCACTAGTATTTTCGTGAGTGATAGCGGGAGGAATTTTCGAATGCTGTTTAAGGAATGTAATATGGAAAGCACTTTTTTGGTAATACGGGTTACTAGGTTATTCCAGTTTAAATGCGTATCAAAGTAAACTCCAAGGTTTTTAACACAGGAAGCAAAAGGGATTATTGTGTCGTTTAACTTGGCTGGAAGAGCAGGAGTAATGTTGCATAATAGACGTTGATGTCCCACTAGGATTGCTTGTGATTTTCTTGCATTGAGAGTCAAACCAAACTTTCTGGCCCATGCAGATATAGATTCAAGGTCCTCGAGGTGGAGGTTTTCAAATGTTTTTGTTTTAAGCGCGAAATAATTCTATCAACTGTCGTCATATTGAAGCCATTGTCTTTTGCTGTTGTATATATAGTGTTCAATTCTTCCTTGCAATCACATTCAAGCCGTACTGCAAAACATAAAAAAACCAGGATTGTACAATCTTATAAATACAGTCTAATCCGTTTGGGTATGGATAATATTAATGTACGAGGGGGATCCAGGAAATAACGACCGTTCGCGCATACCCGCCTCGCAGCTGACTCCCCTTCCTTGTTTGAAGGTCAACTGGCTTCCTTAACATGTGTTCTCATAATGTTGTGAGTACTGGTTGCAACAAGTCGCCATTGTGCATTTTGTGTTACTTCAAAATGAACGACGTGATTGATAATCCCGCCGACTGTGAGGTGAGGAGTGTGATTCGATTTTTGAATGCCCGACATTTGAAACCTGCAGAAATTTACCGGCAATTGAAAGAAGTGTATGGTGATACTGTAATGAATGAAAGAAATGTGAGAAAATGGTGCGAAATGTTCAACAATGGGCGAACAAATGTCCACGATGAAACTCGACCCGGACGCCCATCACTCATCACAGAAGACCTGAAGACTAAAGTGAACGACAGAATCTTGCAAGACAGGCGCACATCACTCGACGAATTGCATATTGCCTTTCCTGACATTTCTCGTTCTTTGCTTGGTAAATTGTGTCGCAACATCTTGGCTACCACAAAATCTGTGCACGATGGGTTCCACGGCAACTGAGTGACCAACACAAAACTCAGAGAATGGCCTCAGCATTGACATTCTTGATGCGATATCACACAGATGGAGACGCCTTTCTTGATCAAATTGTGACTGGTGATGAGACCTGGATGTATCACAACACCCCAGAGACCAAGCGCCAATCACGTCAGTGGCATCATCCCTCATCACCCAAGAAACCGAGAAAATTCAAACAGACTCTCTCAACACAAAAAGTCATGGCTACTGTCTTTTGGGATCGCAAAGGTGTTCTTTTGCTGGATTTCATGCCAAAAGACACTACGATCAATGCAAATCGTTATTGTGAGACTTTACGAAAACTACGGCGAGCCATCCAAAACAAGAGGCGAGGAATGCTTTCGAGAGGAGTTGTGCTTCTTCACGACAACGCCCGCCCGCACACTGCTGCTTCAACTCGAGAATTGCTGGATCAATTCGGTTGGGAAATCTTTGATCATCCGCCCTATAGTCCAGACCTTGCTCCTAGCGATTTTCACCTTATCACTAAGCTCAAAGACTTTCTGGGTGATATGCGTTTTGGAAGTGATGAAGAGTTGAAGAAGACAGTGAACACCTGGCTTAATGAACTGGCGGCAGAGGAGTATAACACGGGAATTCTAAAGCTAGTGAACAGATACGACAAATGTTTAAATGTAGGTGGTGATTATGTAGAGAAGTAAAGGAAGCTTCAGTTATGTAACAGACTTTGTTTTTTCAAATAAATATATTTTTTTAATTATTACAACAAAACGGTCGTTATTTCCTGGATCCCCCTCGTATTAATATAAAGCTATTATGATAGTAGGAGAAATTTCTTGCTGGTTATATTATGATTAAAAAAATGGGATGACGCGTGGTATAAAATACCACTTTAGCCATTAGTTGTATAAGAAACTGTTATGAAAGATTCAGTACATCTTCATTTTCATTTCGTGGCTTTTATGTAGGTTAATATGTTGGATATTTCATGCCAATTTTCACTGATAATGTAATATTTAAGTAACGCCATACAATGAAACCCCAAACCTTCAGATTTGCCTCCCCAAGTATTTTCCACGTAGTGTAGTTCTCTCTGTTTTTGAGAGCTGTATAAGCTTCATAATATATTAGTTGTAAACTTTGGTCGTTCGATGTGCGCCATCCTGTATTTTTTATTGAATTCCGGTGTGCGAAGAGAAGGCTGAGTGTATGTATGTGGGGCTCACATGAGTAAGTGCACGGGAAATTGAATTTGGAATTCCTTCCGCCTTCCCATCCCCCTGGACTTTACTGACGCACAACTTTGTGCAAGACCGGAATAAAGCGCGTGTTTTTTTTTCTCTCTAACGAGATTTACAGGTAATTTCCCAGTAAACGATGTTCGGACATGGTCTGCGAATTTAGTTGCCATAGTTTCCATCGTTGTTCATTTGAGATCCAGAGAGCTCAGGTTTCCAAAGAGGTTTGTATCATTAGTGGAAGAGAGTAGCCAGTGTTCATTCCGGAGACTCAGGTTCTAGTCCAGGTGGTTGCTTGTGGGATTTGTAATAGAGAGTGTTAGAATTAGATAGGGTTTGTCTGTGTAGTCCTATGTTCTTATACCGTCGTTCTATGACCATCTCATTATGATCGCCACTTTCCAGTTTGCATATCTGGATGCAAATCCTGAAGCTGAAAATATTAAATACAGAAAGCTGTGACGAGAATGAAGAAGTAGAGGTACTGTCATCCTCTGAGGAGTTTAGTACTGAGAGGAATGCGGTTCCGACTAGTCTAGCCCGGTACTGGAGTGGGAGAGGACAGTGACAGCGGCAGTCTGGAAGTACAATCATACTGAAAACATTCGCCCAATTTACGAGAGCAGTATGCCTATTAGTTTTCTAACGTATTTTTGGCGAGACAGAGATACAACCATTCGTACTTACATGTTCATAGAAGGAAAGTATTGTAGAAAATATTTATTTATTTATTTATTTATTTATTTATTTATTTATTTATTTATTTATTTATTTATTTATTTATTACTTATTTATTATTTAATTTGCTGAAGTTAAGGCCATCACACCACCAGAAATACAAATATAATAACATGAATAAAAAGAAAAATCATAATACAACTACAATAATATAAATGAAAAAAGAATCATACTATAAAATTTAGTGATTAGTAGAATTGAATTAAATTTGTAAAGTAATCATTTTAAATATACTCTACTGCTGAACTTACTTGAGAAGTAAAACTACTTGATTTGTATTTTAGGATATCACCAACAAATGATTTTCGCATGACATTATAGGAATCTGTTTTCACGATACCAATCACACATGTTCTAAAATTCCAATAGAATAAAACCAAAAACTTTTCCACAGCATGTTTCCTTAAAAATGACTTGTAACGGTGAAATATTTGATATGAGTAATTCATATAATATTAACATAACTAACATCAGGAAGATGTTTGATCAAAAATTGCAACAATATATTTAATATATTAATAACAAAACTATATAGGCCTAGGTAAACAATATGTATATGAAATATTCACACACTACTACAAACTGAAGACTGCATATTTTTGGACGATTAATACTTCCCACTCCGTTCGGCTCGGCTTGGCTGTAGCAACAAAAGAATCTACCTGCAACCCCCGCACCGATGGCAAGAATACCTCAGGTCCAGCTCTAAACTCGTCGGAGGAAGACAGTGCAATAATCAGTGTAATGTTAATGACACCTTTGTTCATTCTACAGGGAAATATGTGGTTTTTGTGAAATGTTTGGTGATGAACAGAAATATAAAAAAATATATATACTTTTTAAAATACGGTGTAGTTTCAGAGATACAATACTTTGAACTATAATTTTGAACGTTATCTATTATATGGGAGTGCTATTAGAGTAAAATACCAGTGTTTGTATCTAATGCCTACCCACTTCACTTGCGTGATTCCGGTTCCGCATACTGCGGATATATGGCAGGACTGTGACCCATTTTCAAGTTGCACACCACTTAGGCGCGCCACGTTATGCATGATATGTATCTATGAAGATTTATGTCGTGTAATAGGGTGAGTGTATGTGTGAATGTTCGTGTGAGTGTAGAGTAGGAAATTAGTGAGGATGATGAAGGGAGAAGGGAAAACCCGGTGTCGGCACGAAGCCTACTCCTGTCGAAGAGCACCAGGATTAACGTCCCCATCCGACGGACGATCACTATCAACAGTGACATATGCCTTCTGTTCATATGCACTGCGGAGAGATTTAGGATTTAACCCAGGCATATTTTAGTGGGCAATTTAGTTATTAGAAGTTGTGCACCGCCATCTCTCCTAATACCGAGGTTGAAATTTTATATTTTTTAATTGTTATTCATAAAATTAATGTCCTGCGAAACTGAGAAAAAGAAACTAAATGTTTATGAAACTTAATGCTGAGTTTTATAAAGATTATTTTCAAATTTATCTCAGTTTGTTTGTTTATGCAGGGTGATTCACGAGGATTTACCGTCCCTTACGGAGCTTATTTCCGAAGACATTCTGAGCAAAAATGTCATATAAACATGAATCCTATTCTCAATATTTACAGAGTTGCGTTGCTTTATTGGAACGCATTGCTGTGAACGCGTGATCTTGGTCAGCGTGCAGTCAGCAGCCAGCGCGAGCGCTACGGAAATCAAAGATAGCCGTATGCAGTTACGTAGCGCGACGAGTGCCGTTCACAAGCGTGCGGCCAAGTGCACTCAAGCGGACGGCGACATTTTTTTAAAATGTGTTGTAAACTCTCCAAGACTGTAAATTAGGATGCAAAATTGAAATGCAAATAATTAAGTCGGTGGAAGTGGTGTGATTTGTAATAATTGTTGTGATAAGTTCGTAAGAATAATGTAATTTTATAGCTAAAAATGGAAAAAAATATGTCTATACGAAGCAACTAAGGAGTTCACAGCACATTTTTAGGTTCATAATGCTTGCCAATTAAAGAAATGATACTTCTGAATGATTTATTCTCTATTTGTATTATTCTTTTACCTTCAAACTAAAGAAAAACGTATTTCACAAACAACTTCAAATTAGTGTGACTCTGAAAATATTGAGAATAGGAACTATGTTTATATGACATATTTGCTCAAAATGTCTTCAGAAATCTTCTTCTTCTTCCTTCAAGTATTAGGCCAAATGGTCTGTTACGATCTCACAGTTGAATTTTCAATCCAGCGCTTCTTTGGACGACCGAGAGATCTCTTCCCGTTTGGACGATAGTGGAGCATGAGTTTGGGATTCTATCTCTATGCATGCGATGCAGATGATTTATCCAGTTGTTCCGATAATGTTTTACGTGATTAATTACAGGTTCTAGTTGTAATTCTTCCATTACATCTTCATTGCGTTTGTGATCCCATTTCGTATATCCCGCTGTATATCTCATAAATTTCATTTCATTAGCCGTTATTCTGCTTTCGTCTTTCTTCCTCAATGTCCATTCCTCACTGCCGTAACAGAGTACAGGTCTCGCCAAGATCTTGTTTAGGCGGAATTCGAGTATGCCCTTGTACTAGGGAAGGTTTCATAATGGTGTTAATTATTCCCATTGGTTTTGTGTATTTAGAATTTTTCTGTGAAATGTTTACTTCATCGAAAAAAGATAATGTGTATCCGAGATATGTAAAATAATCTACTCTTTCTAATATTTTTTAATCTAAACATATTTTGCTAGACACAGGGAATTTTCCGCAGAAGGCCATAATTTTAGTTTTTTTCTTTACTGATTTTCGTATCATATTTAATTCTAATTTTGTTAAAATTAAAATTGAACGTTGTAATTCATCTTTTGAGGATGTCATCAGAGCTAAATCGTCTGCAAAAAGTAATGAATCTAGTTGTAAATGTCTATTGAGTTGTATATATCCATTAGGCAATTGTTTCCATTCTCTAATTATTTGATTCATATATATATATATATATATATATATATATATATATAATAAATAGCAACGGTGAAAGGCCGCAGCCTTGTCTTACTCCTGTATGAATTTTTGTCCAATGCGATAATTTGTCACTCCTTACTGCAATTAGATTTGCTTTATAGATATTATATATGTTTGCTATAAGTTGTTGTAGAACATGGTCTGTGGCTAATACATTTAAGAAATAAGCTTCGTAAAGGACGGTAAATCTTTGTGAATCACCTTGTATATCTCTGAATGCCTAGATTCTCTTAACAGTGATATATCACTTTTTTTTTTACAACATTATAGAAATCGTGACAGTCCAATTTTGAATTGGCACAAACTTGTAATAAAATTCTGATTTCATATAAACAGTGATAGTCTATATCTATTCCTGCTGCTTGACCATTTGTGGGGTTATTTCACGTGTGCACAAGCTGTACACATTTTCCTACTATTTTTTTACTTGGACCACACAACAGAAACACAATATGGCGAATCCTCGGCCTCATGTCGCAAAATACCATCTCGCTATCACCAATTTCATCGACGCTAAATAACATAATAGTTGATACAGCGTCGATATTATGTATTTCTGAAATGAAATAAGATGTAAGTAATGTTAAACTTGGTTTTTGAATCGTCTGTACCATGCCGACGAAGCGTTAATGCAATCGAAACAATTTTAGAGAGACAGGCTGGACAACAGAAAAAAACATACGCACATTGAAATGCGGTACCTGCATTTTCCATATCTATTACGCACTTAACAATTGAAGCCTTCAAACAGTTGAGGCTTTCAGTTTACAGAAAATTAAATTAATATCCGTTGCAAAAACCGTGTGGGCGAGTCCGTGTTCCGGGCAGGAATTTCATTAGCTGCGCATGTCTCTGTGTGATTCCATGTGATATGTTGAAAACATTGTGCCGTCCGTATATGCCCGCTGCTTCCCTCTGGACGCTCCTTTGATAAAAAAAAAAGTGAAGAGCGACCTTACACAATGCGTCCCCTAGATTCCATCTTGTCCCTTGGCTACAAGTATGTGATGAGGACGCGTTATTAAACTTGACCACGTCGCGATGATTCAGAATTTCAGTGTTTGGAAATCTTTGTCGTTTCGTACATTTTCTTGGTGTCCCATTGGCTTTAGGTAAACCAGGGTTATTTTGACATGGCTTTAATAGTTTCTTAAGTTCAGTTTTTGTAACTTTCGTTGATATAATGCAAAATATGTTTGTGCGAGATCGTGCGTATTTGCTTGTTTTCCGCACAGAACCAATACGCGGTAAGTGTGAAATACCACATTCAGTATTCCCAACGTAACACACATAACAATTTCCCTCTTCTTACCGCTTAAGCGCGACATTCATTTTACTGCTTTAGGCTTTTAACATATTTTTAGAGACGTTTAACATAGTAATAATTATAAATTGGAAACTTACCACTGCAGTTTCACCTAAATTGCACTGTTAATTATTGTTTTTAAATATTTGCAAAAATTAAGTAAAGTCTACTACTCCACGAAACTTATTGCATTCCTGATACAAGTAACATTAAGGAAGCCGTGAATAAATCAACGAGATTCCAGATGCCGATGTTATTACTGCAATATGTTATATAAATAATATTGTTAGAATATTAAAATGAAAAATAAATCATTACATAACCTTACCGTTTGTTTTAAGCTCGCATTTATAGACTGGGGGAAGACAGACTTATATCACGGCCTGCTGGAGTATAGTAAACACAGAAAACATTTTATAGCAACAATGTTGAAGAAAGATATTTTGGTGTTCCGAAGTTGGCGTCATTAAACAGAAACCAAGATGGAGATTTCATTGCAACTAATTAGAAATTCGTCTTTCAGGTATGTAATAAACGATCTTCGCACAAAATAATGTACGATACACGAGCGGTATGTTTGTTTTCATGTTCTCGGAAATTAAAAAAGCTCAACTACGTTTCGCTTTTTCAATCTTTTCCTCGAACATGAAAACGTCACCATACCGCTCTTGTAACGTATATTAATATTAATCACAGAGAATAATCCTTAAGCTATGAACTTATTATGGTAACATTTCCATATACGTATTAAATACAGGGTGTCTCAGGAGGAATGTAAAATACTTCAGGATAATGTAGTATGGGTTAATCTACAGCGATTTAACCTCAAGGACCTATGTCCGAAATGTAACGGTTGAGAAGTTATTGATGGGCGGTGGAAAGAGGCATTATAGACGTATTTATACGTTTTAGAACATTGTGATATGATACATTATTGATAATTCTGTGTATTGTGTTGTTCCAATGAGTTTATTTCATAATTAAGTAGAAACTCAGTAAGAAAATAGAGTAATTATTAGAGCCCAGATATTTAGTCATTTATAACATTTAAAATAGGCAGGCAAAAAAGGCAATAAAACGCAAAAAGCACAGTAATCTTTGAAAAGGGCATTATAAATTTTTAAAAGGCACAATATATGTTAGCAATAAATTTAAATTATATCAACGTAACTCACACATTTACTTCGTAACTGAATATGTTGACTTATAAAATACTTTTTTCGTGATTAATTCTCTTTTCACAAACCTTACATAACAAAACTGTTCCATCGATTGAAAACGGATATCAAATTCAGTAACGTAAACATGAAGTTTACTTTTCAGTGGTTTACTGAATTTAGGCATTCTAGCTAACCGATCTTATACCTTCTGTCACCCGACAATAACTGACTGTTCCTCACTCAAATTTCTTTCTTTCTATAATACTGTAATAAACACGTGTAACACAAAATTGTAATAGTAAGGTGCTTAATCTGCTAATAATCGTGCTCTAATACTATTCGTGTAATATGAGTAATGATCGACAATCCACAGTTACAAATATAATATTGTCATGTCTTCACGATACCAACAATCAGCTTTATAATTTTAAATATTAATCTCGTTCTCATAGAAGTTGTCACGTAACATTTCCAATTGTTTGCTTTCATATTTTCAAATCTTACTGTTACAATTTTGTGCTACACGTATTTATTATTGTAGGAGAAAGAAATTTGAGTCAGGAAAAGTCAGTTATTGTCGGGTGACAGAAGGTATAAGATCGGTTAGCTAGAATGCCTAAATTCAGTAAACCACTGAAAAGTAAACTTCATGTTTACGTTAGTGAATTTGATATCCGTTTTCAATCGATGGAACAGTTTTGTTATGTAAGGTTTGTAAAAGAGAATTAATCACGAAAAAAGTATTTTATAAGTCAACATATTCAGTTACGAAGTAAATATGTGAGATATGTTGATATAATTTAAATTTATTGCTAAAACATGTTATGCCTTTTTAAAATTTATAATGCCTTTTCAAAGATTGTGCCTTTGTTTACGTTTTTATTGCCTTTTTGCCTGCCTATTTTAACTGTTTCAAATGACTAAACATCCCGGCTCTAAATAAGGATCTCATGACCATTTGTTACCCACACTACAGACCCATCCATGGTTTGTACGACACGCAGGGGATCCAATTCTTCCCTTTGTAGGAGCGAAAATCACATTTGCAAATAGAAGAAATGTTAACAATGTACTGTCATGATTATAGCGCGAAAGGTTAACTCTCACCCTTAATAATAATTATAATGATAATAATAATAATAATAATAATAATAATAATAATAATAATAATAATAATGAAGATTAACTCCGTACGTAGATGAAATTATTGGGGATCATCAGTGCGGTTTTCGGCGTAATAGATCGACTATTGATCAGATTTTTGTATTCGTCAGACAATGGAGAAAAATGGGAGTATAAGGGTACAGTACATCAGTTATTCATAGATTTAAAAAGGCATATGACTCGGTTAAGAGGGAAGTATTATATGATATTCTTATTGACTTTGGTATTCCCAAGAAACTAGTTCGATTAATTAAAATGTGTCTCAGTGAAACATACAGCAGAGTCCGTATAGGTCAGTTTCTATCTGATGCTTTTCCAATTCACTGCGGGCTAAAGCAGGGAGATGCACTATCACCTTTACTTTTAACTTCGCTTTAGAATATACCATTAGGGAAGTTCAGGATAACAGGCAGGGTTTGGAATTGAACGGGTTACATCAGCTTCTTGTCTATGCAGAAGATGTGAATATGTTAGGAGAAAATACACAAACGGTTAGGGAAAACACGGAATTTTACTTGAAGCAAGTAAAGCGATCGGTTTGGAAGTAAATCCCGAAAAGACAAAGTATATGATTATGTCTCGTGACCAGAATATTGTACGAAATGGAAATATAAAAATTGGAGATTTATCCTTCGAAGAGGTGGAAAAATTCAAATACGTATCTTGGAGCAACAGTAACAAATATAAATGACACTCGGGAGGAAATTAAACGCAGAATAAATATGGGAAATGCGTGTTATTATTCAGTTGAGAAGCTCTTATCATCCAGTCTGCCGTCCAAAAATCAGAAAGTTAGAATTTGTAAAACAGTTATATTACCGATTCTTCTGTATGGTTGTGAAACTTGGACTCTCACTCTGAGAGAGGAACATAGGTTAAGGGTATTTGAGAATAAGGTGCTTAGGAAAATATTTGGGGCTAAGCGGGATGAAGTTACAGGAGAATGGAGGAAGTTACACAACACACAACTGCACGCATTGTATTCTTCACCTGACATAATTAGGAACTTAAAATCCAGACGTTTGAGATGGGCAGGGCATGTAGCACGTATGGGCGAATCCAGAAATGCATATAGAGTGTTAGTTGGGAGACCGGAGGTAAAAGACCTTTAGGGAGGCCGAGATGTAGATGGGAGGATAATATTAAAATGGTTTTGAGGGAAGTGGGGTGTGATGATAGAGACTGGATTAATCTTGCACAGGATAGGGACCGATGGCGGGCTTATGTGAGGGCGGCAATGAACCTTCGAGTTCCTTAAAAGCCATTTGTAAGTAAGTAATAATAATAATAATACAAGCCACCGGCGTAGCTCAGTCGGCTGAGACGCTTGCCTGCCGATCCGGAGTTGCGCTCGGGCATGGGTTCGATTCCTGTCTTGGGCTGTTACCTGATTGAGTTTTTTCCGAGGTTTTCTCCAACTGTAAGGCGAATGACCAGTGTCATCTAAGGCGAATCCTCGGCCTCATCTCGCCAAATAGGTACCATCTTGCTATCACCAATCCCATCGACGCTAAACAACCTTGTAGTTGATACAGCGTCATTAAATAACCAAGTGAAACAAATAATATATCGTTCTCGTTATTGTAAAATACTAAATTATTTGGTTATTTATGTTTTTGGGAATGTACAGTAGTAGCAAAAAAAAAAAAAACGGACCGACCCTTGTAGCTGATTTCAAAGCCTTGTTCACTGCAGAGCGCGTTAGAGTGGTAACTAAGACTTTCGTGGTTCGAATCCTGCCTAGGAAGGAAACTTTTTTGTTCCTTATTCAAATGTATTCCCAATACTTTTCGATAGCTGGTAAAATTCATGTTATGGGAATAATAAGTTAATTAAGTAGTAAAATATCAATCCAATCGAAAAGTATTGGGAATAAATTTCAATAAGGAACAAAAAAGTTTCCTTTCCAGACAGGATTCGAACCACAAAAGTCTAGTTGTCAGTCTATCGTGCTCTGGAGTGAACAAGGCTCTGAAATCAGCTACAAAGTTCGGTCCGGTTTTTTTTTTTTGCCACTACTGTACAAAAATGAAATATCTGGAATAATAACAATTGAAATCAAAATATTACAAACGAAAGGAGTGTATTTGAAATGACTGCTGGGTGGAAAAGAACTGTGCCCTTCAGAGGCCTAATTGATGACTTTGTCGTAAATGTGAGTGAACTTGATGATCAAACATCACCAGTGGAGTTGCGAGTGATTGCAGAATTTTATTTAAATTAGCTCTTTCTTTCCTTTCGCGTTTGTTTTTCTTTCGTTACCAATAGCGACCGTTCTTTCTCTTCTTTGCACGTAATTCCGTGTGTTATTTACCTTCGTTATGATTCAGTTTCCCTTCAACAAATAAGCGAAAAATAAAACGATCGACATTATCACAGGCAGCTCGGACCGCTCTGTAAACACGAAACTCTGTTGACTGGTTTGAACATCACCGTGTAGTCCACAGCCTGGGATGGAAACCAAACACTGGGGTAGATTGAGCGTTGCGTCACTATCAGCAGCATCCCATTCGCTCCAGACTGACAAGTGGGGACGTCTGGCGGTCGGCTCGAGCACTACTGTTCTCCCTTCGACACTTGAACAATGTCGTACGAGGGACGTCTTATGTCAGGCATCGACAGCATTTCACACCCCATATTTCAACACTTTAGCCATGCCAATTTTTCAGATGGACTTCCTGTGAATGTTTAATATAGTGATAGTTCTACAGGGACATCATTTTATTTTTACTAACATTTTTAATGTTAACCTGTCTATACCTTTAGAGAACCGGAAACACCGCTTGCTCCCCCCTCCAAGACTGGAGTTCGATGATACTGGCGTAAAACACAAATCACTCTACTAGGTATAGGAAGGAAGAAAAGTAGTTCATCCATTTACGTAAACTAGGAAATATCGCGATTTTGAGTTTGATAATTTTCATTAGGTTTTTCTTTAATCAAAGTACAGTACTGTATTAAGAATAAGTGTTTTTACCCACGAAGTGAGTTATCCATGCGAACGTATTCATTATGCGGTGTATATTATACTGTCTACAGCACATTAGCGTACAATATAGAGAAAGAAGTTAAATTGAAAAATAATCATAATATGAATATTTAAACACAATTTTGAAAATGGTGGCCGTTCATTTCGATACAGGCTTCAGTTCTTTTGTGCATATTATCGCATTATAGACTATTGCATCTAATTCCAATTGCCAGTTTCGTCCTTCGTACTAATTCTGTACCTACTCTACGTACTGTTAATTCAATCTTCACTTCTGCCCGACCCGAAAATATAAAATTACTCAGACATGCTATCTACTGTCCGTCCAAGTGGTTATGCCGCAGGATTGTAGAAAGGCAGGAAATCACGTGACAGTTAATTACTTAACGATGCCCTTTTATTTAAGTTAAATTAAACAGCTGTATAATATTACGTAAACGCCAAATTCCTAAGAGAAATTAATGTTTTCAGAAAAGAGCTAAGACAGCCCAGCTTTTACAGAGGGGCGAGCAGAAGCAGGTGGGAGAAATCGGGATGTGATGTAGGCAAACGGACAGTACCTGTGCGAAAATATGATTCAATATTGAAAGCTCTTTCGTCACTGGAAAACGCGAACGTATTTCTGGAACGTACTATACTCAGTAACTCAGTACTGCTTACTATCTGCTGTCTTGGCTCTGTGTGGAGTTGGAACTTCATTAGTAGAAGGGGTGGGAGTGAAGTACATTAAAAAACTCAGGTACAATAAAAATTGAAGTAAAAATAAAATGATGTCCCTGTATAAGTGAATTATATAATTATTTTTATGCTCGACCATGCCGAAATGTAGTTATTATACACCTGGCAGCAGTCCTTTAATGCATGTCATTAAAAGTACACCTATTCATTAAAGTTCAGGTTTTCGATTATTCTCGGATATGCATTCGAAAGACAACGAGGGAAACGTTACGGAGGCTGGAAATCCAATACTATCGCAGAAGGTTATGTTCTGTTACTATAATAATTAGCATTAATTGTAAATAATATTGAAATAAACAAATTTGTCATCTCGTTTTTCAATTCTAAATCAATTTCCAGGTTATATCAAAATTAGTTCATGTTATTCTGTAGATTATAACAAGGTCAATGACATTATTGTTCCTCGGAAAAATTCAATACTTTCGCGTCTGCGCACATCTCACAATTTACGAGAGATGTACAAGGTCACTTTCACTCTTCAATTAGATACGAATAAAATGAATACTTCTGAATAATTTCAAGTTAGAAATATGGTCGAGCATAAAAAGTAGTATGAAACTTACCTATAATGGTAATTAAAACGCTCGTATGAAAATTATGAAACTCGCTTGCACTCGTTTCATAAACAAACATACTCGCGTCTTAATTATTATCATTATAGGCTCGTTGCATAATGTACTATTTGACATGCTCCTTTCTGCAGATACGATTTAATTGCACGTGTGTTATTCATTCATTCATAGTATTTTTCCCAAGGCCAAGTACTTCATTGCAAACCCAGCATTCTCCAATCTTCTCTCTTTACGCCTTCCTCTTAGTTTCCGTATAGATCTATATATAATGTCGTCTGTCATTGATATCTTCTTCCGTCCCGAACTTTTCCCTCGTTCACCATTCCTTCCAGTGCATCCTTCAGTAAGCAGTTTCTTCTTAGCGAGTCATTCATTTAGTGTTCTGCCTAAGGGCAGGTCTTTCACTGCAAACCCAGCTTTCTCCAATCTTTCCTATTTTTTTGTCTTCCTCTATGTTTCCTGATATGATCCATATATCTTAATGTCGTCTATCATCTGATATATCCTTCTACTCCCGTTCACCATTTCTTTCAGTGCATCCTTCAGTAGGCAGTTTCTTCTTAGCCGGTGATCCAACCAATTCCTTTTCCTCTTCCTGATCAGTTTCAGCATCATTCTTTCTTCATCCGCTCTTTCAAACACAGCTTCATTTCTTATTCTCTCTGTCAGTTCAATACAAGTATTCGATAAACAACTTACAGTGCCATTCACAATTCAGGAATATATGTTATTAATTTATGGAGAAAGTCGTCGTAATTCAAGTGCGGCAAGAAGATGTACCGTCAACGTTTTTCGCAAAGAAGATTACCTAATCGGCAAACTTTTGTAGCAGTTTCTCAACGATTATTAGAAACTGGGAGTCTTTTACTCCGTTTCAAAGATCACATAACCAGAAATGTCTTTAAAAACGATACTGCTTTACGGAAGCGGTAGAGATTAAAATTTTGCATTAGAAAAAAGTTGGTGAGATTTTGTGCAGTAAACCATTATTGTTTCTTTTTTAGACGTACAGTTAAAAATGGAGCAATATTTTAAATCAAATGGAAATTTATCATAATGTTCTATTAATGAGATTGAAAGTTTGTACAGGGACATCATTTTATTTTTACTTCCATTTTTATTGTACCTGAGTTTTTTTAATGTACTTCACTCCCACCCCTTGTACTAAGGAAGTTCCAACTCCACACAGAACCAAGACCGTAGATAGTAAGCAGTACTGAGTTACTGAGTATAGTACGTTCCAGAAATATGTTCGCGTTTTCCAGTGACGAAAGAGCTTTCAATATTGAATCATATTTTCGCACAGGTACTGTCCGTTTGCCTACGTCGCATCCCGATTTCCCCCACCTGCTTCTGCTCGCCCCTCTGTAAAAGCTGGGCTGTCTTAGCTCTTTTCTGAAAACATTAATTTCTCTTAGGAATTGGACGTTTACGTAATATTATACAGCTGCTTAATTTAACTTAAATAAAAGGGCCTCGTTAAGTAATTATCTGTCACGTGATTTCCTCCTATCTACAATCCTGCGGCATAACCACTTGGACGGACAGTAGATAGCATGTCTGAGTAATTTTATATTTTCGGGTCGGGCAGAAGTGAAGATTGAATTCACAGTACGTAGAGTAGGTACAGAATTATTTCAACATGAGTTACTAGTACGAAGGACGAAACTGGCAATTGGAATTAGATGCAATAGTCTGTAGTGCGATAATATGCACAAAAGAACTGAAGCCTGTATCGAAATGAACGGCCACAATTTTCAAAATTGTGTTTAAATATTCATATTATGATTATTTTTCAATTTAACTTCATTCTCTATATTGTACGCTAATGTGCTGTAGACAGTATAATATACACCGCATAATGAATACGTTCGCATGGATAACTCACTTCGTGAGTAAAAACACTTATTCTTAATACAGTACCTAATAAAAATTATCAAACTCAAAATCGCGATATTTCCTAGTTTACGTAAATGGATGAACTACTTTTCTTCCATCTTATACCTAGTAGAGTGATTTGTTTTACGCCAGTATCATCGAACTCCAGTCTTGGAGGGGGAGCAAGCGGTGTTTCCGGTTCTCTAAAGGTATAGACAGGTTAATATTAAAAATGTTAGTAAAAATAAAATGATGTCCCTGTATTTGCTGCTGGTTTTATCTTAACAAAAACTGTCCTGGTGCGCTCCTGCATTGGAACAGAGCATCTGTTTTGTATCGGCATGTCTGTACCCGCTTGAGCTGTACTGTGTACTTGTAAACTTCCCATCCAGCAACGTTGTCAAACGTCTAATATTGTAAACTTTAATAATTACTTTTAGGAAAAAAATTATAAGGGCATTTTTTCTTCCTTACGACATGAATAATCATCAGTTAAAATAATAACACTTATACCTCTTACACCCTGTATCTTGCTATCAAGAGTTTTATATTTGTTAAAGAAATTAACGACTTGCGTTTCTCAAAATTATTTAAGATGTGCCTACGTTTCTTTCTTTCAGTCGATAATCCGATATGCCCTAATTTTCTGGGAAATGGAACCAAAATTAGAAGCGTCTTGATTTTACAAAAGAAAGCCATTAGGATTTTATGTAAATCGAACTATCTGGAACATTGTCGATCACTTTTCAGACAATCACGGATTTTAACAATCATAAATTTGTATATATATATATATATATATATATATATATATGATCTATAGTCCCGACGCTGTTATTTCCGGCGTGACTCGCCCTTTGCTTACGTCTTAGAAAGTGAAGGCTCTATAAAGTCTAGGTAGGTAGTATCGTTCGCCATTTTTGTTCTCACATTGCCGAGCTACCATACGAGGAATCTATTTGCCGCACCGTTAAACATTATCATGTCGTAGCTCCTATGATAATAAATCAAACAGAATATAATTCAGCAAATAATTGAGCGGCAAATAACGTCTTCGTGTGTTTTCTGCGAACGCCAAAAAAGAGCTAAAATGGCGGGCGCTTATATTAAGTATTTATCGAGCCTTAAGAAATGAATCAGCGAATCACAAGACGCATACGTTTAAATGTAGGCGACCTGCAACGGGATTGGCTGCTGGAAATTAGAGCGACGGGTTATAGTACTTTACACTCGACAAAATATCGACAATTACTCATTAGTGGCCTATATACATGATCATGAAATTAGAAATAGTGAACAAATTAATATTCCATATTGCAGATTACACAAGAGCAACACAAACTTTTTAATTATGGGGATGAAATTATATAATAAGCTCCCAAGTCAATATTATAAATTATCAATCAGTAGCTTCAAAACTAGATTTTAGAATTGGTTATTAAATAATCCTTTTTATTCTGTTGCTGAGTTTTTCAACACAAATTTGTATGAAATTGTATTTTAATAAATAAGTTTAATTGCAATTTAGTTAGTTTTCTTTAATTTAAAAGTTTCAAATTATTTCATGTTTTTTCATTGTATTATTTAAATTTTACTGTTTCTTTTATTAGTGTTTTTAAAAATGTATTTATATGTTTTTCAATGTATTCTGACGAAGCCTAAAACTGTATGTCTAATGGCCAAATAATTTGAGTTGAATTGAATTGTATACATTTAGTAATTCATAATTGTTAAAAAATAACAGCATAATCTAGTGGTGGCGAGAGTCGAAGGCTTTGTACCGGGAGGCGTTCAATTTAAAGTCTGAGTTACGACAACTTTCCATATTTCTATCTACCATTTTTGCACGTGCCGCTTACAGCATGGATAGTTATGTCGGTGTTTTTGCGTCTCTGTATCCCGAGTCGAATGACAGTTGAAGCGCCGATAAAAATCAGCATAAAGTTTTGAAGGTCTCTCCGTAATTCAACCGTGCTCGGTTGTGATATGCGAGCTAGTAATATAAAGCTAGGCCAACGCACGCGCATTACTGTTGCATGATACGTCATTTCAACGGGGATGGGTATATCTATATCTGTGCAGTCCGCATAAGCCCTCGGGGATATATTCCCGATAGGAGACAGATCTATTGAATGCTTTGCACACAACCCATGAAGCATCCAGACGTCCATTTATGTACATAGCATGTGGAGGTATACTCTTCAAGCAGAGTGAAATCGTTTTCAATCGAAAACTTAACAGAATATATTCAGTGCCTCGAACAAGTGCAAAATTTCAATTATCTGCGTTGTGAAATATCTTATCAAAATGAAAAAGATGTGAACAAGAAAATTACCAAATTTACACAAATTCTAGGAATAATAAACAATACATTAAAAGCTAAATTAGTACGAAAATCTACAAAAATAAAAATATATAATACACTAGCATTGCCCTCCCTTTTATACGGAAGCGAGATTTTGACATTAAACAAAAAAAGACATGAACAGAATCAAAGCAACGGAAATGAAATTTTTCAGGAGGACAATACTCTTTTAGACCGAAAAAGGAATGAAGAAATTTTAGAACAATTAGAAGTAGAGTCAGTAGAAGAAAAAATCAGCAGATACAAATTCAATTGGCTAGATCATGTAAGAAGAATGGAAAATTCAAGAATCCCAAAAATTATGATGCAATATAAACCTAGAGGACATCGTCGACCAGGAAGACCTTTAAGAAGACTGCTAGATGGGGCCGAAACAGGTCTACAGAGGCCTAATTCGTGAAGGATGATGATGATGATGATGATGTGTTATTCAGTCGCTTCTCCCGAACAAGCAGATTTGTATAAATAATAAATCTGCTCCAAATTCTTTAGGAACGGAGATGCTTTAGCATTGAAATATTTGTTTTATAATTTACAAAGATGAAATTAACGTAATATACAGTAGATTGACTATTAATAAGATTATTTGTATTCGACAGATATTGGAGAAAAAATTGGAGTATAATTACATCAGTTATTCATAGATTTCAAAAAGGCATATGATTCTGTTAAGAGAGAAGTTTATAGTAATATTCTTATTGAATTTAGTATTCCGAAGAAACTAGTTCGATCAATTAAAATGTGTGTTAAGTGAAACGTACAGCAGAGTTCGTATAGGTCAGTTTCTGTCAGATGCTTTTCCAATTCACTGCGGGCTAAAGCAAGGAGATACACTATCACTTTTACTTTTTAACTTCGCTCTAGAATATGCCATTAGGAAAGTCCAGGAAAACAGAGAGGGTTTGGAATTGAACGGGTTACATCAGCTGCTTGTCTATGCGGATGACGTGAATAGGCCTATGTTAGTAGAAAATCCACAAACTTTTGGGTAAAGCGCTGGAATTTTACTTGAAGCAAATAAAGAGAGAGGTTTGGAAGTAAATCCCGAAAAAACAAAGTATATGATTATGTCACGTGACCAGAACATAGTACGAAATGAAAATATAAAAATTGGATATTTATCTTTTGAAGAGGTGGAAAAATTCAAATACGTTGGAGTCACAGGTACAAATATAAATGACACTCGAGAGGAAATTAAACGCAGAATAAATGTGGGAAATGCAATTTATACACAGTTATATTACCGGCTGTTCTGTATGGCTGTGAAACTTGGACTCCCACTTTGAGAGAGAAACAGAGGTTAAGGGTGTTCGAGAATAAGATTTTTAGGAAAATATTTGGGGCTAAGAGGGATGAAGAATGGAGAAATTTACACAACGCAGAACTGCATGCATTGCATTCTTCACCCAACATAATTACTTACTTACTTAGTTACTTACTTACTGGCTTTTAAGCAACCCGGAGGTTCATTGCCGCCCTCACATAAGCCCGTCATTGGTCCCTATCCTATGCAAGATTAATCCAGTGTCTATCATCGTATCCCACCTCCCTCAAATCCATTTTAATATTATCCTCCCATCTACGTCTCGGCCTCACCAAAGATCTTTTTCCTTCCTGCCTCCCAGCTAAACTCTATATGCATTTCTTGATTCGTCCATACGTGCTATATACCCTACCCATCTCAAACGTCTGGATTTAATGTTCCTAATTATGCCAGGTGAAGAACACAATGCGTGCAGTTCTGCGTTGTGTAACTTTCTCCATTCTCCTGTAACTTCATCCCTCTTAGCTCCAAATATTTTCCTAAGAACCTTATTCTCAAGGACTCTCAATCTCTGTTCCTGTCTCAAAATGAGAGTCCAAGTTTCACAACCATACAGAAGAACCGGTAATATAACTGTTTTATACATTTTAACTCTCAGATATTTTGACAGCAGACTAGATGACAAAAGCTTCTCAACCGAATAATAACAGGCATTTCACATATCTATTCTGCGTTTAATTTCCTCCCGGGTGTCATTTATATTTGTTACTGTTGCTCCAAGAAATTTGAATTTTTCCACCTCTTCGAAAGATAAATCTCCAAATTGTATATTTCCCTTTCGTAGAATACTCTGGTCACGAGACATAATCATAACATCGTTTTTTTTTTTTCGGGATTTACTTCCAAACCTATCGCTTTACCTGCTTCAAGTAAAATTTCCGTGTTTTCCGTAATTGTTTTAGGATTTTCTCCTAACATATTAACGTCACCCAACATAATTAGGAACATTAAATTCGAGCGTTTGTGTTGCGCATGGACTCGAACACGTATTGGTGAGTCTAGAAATGCATATAGTGTTAGTTTTAAGGCCGGAGGGAAAAAGACTTTTGGGGTGGCCGATGCGTAGATGGGAGGATAATATAAAAATGGATTTGAGGGAGGTGGGATGTGATGATAGAGACTGGATTTATCTTGCTGAGGATAGGATCCGATGGCGACAATGAATCTCCGGGTTCCTTAAAAGCCATACGTAAGTAAGTTGGTGAAACCGGCACTTAAAATCTTAAGACATCTGCTTCTCTAAGTTCATGACAGATTACATCTTTAACGTCTGGCAGCGTCGACAATACAGATGTGCCAGCTATATGATTAGTGCCCCACATTCTACTTTACTGGCTTATTGCTGCTGTATTTAAACTGTAAAGCCCTCCAGAAACATTAAACTAGCGTTGCTTTGCTGTGAAAGTATAATCCAGTCCTCAGCTTTTGCCAAGAGACGGAGAAGCTGTGATATTGCAAGGAGAGAGACAGAAATTGCAAGTGCCACACGAATCGTTAGGGCATTCAGCTGTAACTTCGTTTAAAATGAAATCTTAGTTTTGTCTGTTAATAATGTGTGTTTCATTGTAGTTTCTGTGTAACAGTGCAGTTAAGTGTGTATAAGCAGCGACATTGAAACCTGGTAGAAGTTTCTCCCCTGTTTTAATGAATTAATAAAGTTAGAAATGGCGTAGGCATGTGAAGGGGAATCATTAAAGACTTAATTTAATTTTGGAGAGTATAACAGAAATGGAGAAATTGCGGTCCTTGAGACGTTATATATTTCAGGGACAAAATTGTCCTCCCTACGAAGAAATAGAATTTATCAAGGAAGGTTATAAAATAAGATAAATTCAATAGTCATTTTCATTAACTCTCACATTCAAAACCTCTCTACTTATTATTCAAATAAATGTTTTGTTAAATATCTGCCAATGACTTATCGATATCATAAATTAATTTCTTCTGTAGGGTGTTTCCGAGGTGGTGCTACAAACTTTCAGGGATGATGGCGAAGGGCACATGTATTAATTTGAGATAAGGAACCATTGGCTCCCGAACTTTAATTTCCTTTAATTGTAAATTAGAAAAATATCGGTGAAACGAGCGTTGAGCGGATTCCGCCGATTTTGGAATAGACACCGACGTACTTGAACTGCCAACATAGAAAACAAAAAACCACACTCAATCGCTTTCACCTTCATCTTGACGGGATAATAAAAGCCTAAACTAACCTAACCTAACTTAAGTGCGTCGGTATCTATTCCAAAATCGGCGGAATCCGCTCAACGCTCGTTTAACCAAAATATCTTATGATGAGTTGCCAGACCTAACCCGTTGCAAATATTTAATGGAATGTGTTCCACTGTATTTATTTTTATTTTATTTTTTTTGTTTCTTATTTTTATTGTGTAATAATGTAAATCGTGTTCATTTATCACTTAACGCCAATATGTATCCCACTGTGTTTTTTATTATTAATACATTTTTTTGTGTACATTATATTCTATTGTCGGTTTCTGGTTTATCTAATTATGTAAATCCTACTTAATTGTAATCTAATACTAATATGTATACTAATGTGTTTATTTTTATTTTTACTATGTACATTTTTTTATTGAATTATCGTCTTCTGTTTTTATATGATTCGTATTTGATTCTAAAAACATTAATATGTATTCCACTACATTTATTTTTATTTTATGAGGTAAAGTTTTATGTAACTACCTCTTTTGATCTCATTATGTACCTAAATTGTATCAGTATGTAATTACATAATTCTGATCGAGTTTTATGTTCAACTATGTAAGCAAATTTTAGTCCTGGTTGAGTGTAAGAGAAGGACTTGCGGCCTTAACTCTGCCAGGTTAAATAAAGCCATTATTATTATTATTATTATTATTATTATTATTATTATTATTATTATTGTCCGGAAATGACTGAGTCGAAAGTTACAAGCAAAAATAGTTGTGTGAAAATGGAATTGTAATTTGGCACCACGTGTCCTCCTTCCCTTAACTTTTGGAACAAAAATGTTATGGGCCGGATGTCTCCTACGTGGGTACTTGTTCCGATACAATCTGTGAGCTTGCCTACTGTTCCCATTGGCTCATCCGTATTCGAAAATCAGGTCTGCTTATTCCGCTCTCGTGTACTCCTCCATTTCACTAGGACTGATCGACTGGACACTGCATCTTGTACACATACACTGCTGTCTACAGACGTGTATATCAGGACCGACCATGTCCGTTACACATTACGCTATCTGCATTGCTTTAGTGTAGTTTCCTGTCCCCACCCCTCAGACAGCGCACTGAATGGAATACTGTAAGTAGACAACGTAAACAATGTCAGATGATTACAGTATGTGTAAGATGTACAGATAAATACACATAAATAAGGTGTACAGAGGAATAAAATTATTTAATTTCCACAGAACTCTTTTTGCTTGTAACTTTCGACTTGGTCATTTCCGAACCAGGGTTCCTTATCTCAAATTGATACATGTGCCCTTCGTCATCATCCCTGAAAGTTTGTAACACCACCTCGGAAACAGCCTGTATATTACATAGTTTGCATATTTCATGTATGAACATATTCGCCACTCTTTGTGCCATCATCAGATACTTCTAGTTTTCAGTACAGTAACCTCATATATCTGATATTTTTAACTGTGATGTAATCATATAAAATTATGTAAGATAAAATATTAAAAACGTAAATATTAAAAGACATAAATTATAAAAAAAAAAAAAAAAAAAAACAATCTACGAGCTTTCTCTTACTTGTAAAAGTCAATTTATTTTGTATTTTATATTTATAGTTGGAGGTCATGTGTAAGTTTGTTATATGAATCATCATCTTCATGTAATTTATTTGTAAGTGAAAACTCTAGAAGCTGTGTTTGCACATTTGTGGAAAACTTTAGTTTGTGGTTCATATGAAATATGTTGTGTGCATATCATATTTATTGATTATGATAGTTAAATTGGTGATATATATTTAGGAAATTTGTGCATATGGCTTTGAGTTGTTTAAAATTAAAATATTCATTTACATAATTCAAGATATTTTAATATACCGGATGAGTAAAAAAGTATGGAACAATGCTTCATAATTTTATGAAGCAACTGTTTATACAAAAGTTGTGGGATATCAAAGAAGGAATATTTCGAACATATTTTGAAGTACTAAGCTTTTCATTTATAAAGGGTGACTCTGTTTTTTTTTTAATGGCACCATTTACTTATTTCTCCATTTTTGGATTCTCCAGGTCTCAATACGTAGAAAATCATTTTTTTTTTTTTTTTTGCCATTTATAAACTATTCTTTTGTAAAAATTACCTCTTTTGATGGGAATGTATGTGTATTGAATACAGGGAAATTTTAATGTTTCAGTACATCAATTTCAGGAGGCTTTGGATTAAACAATTGCAGACAAGAGCTAATAGAAACAAGTGAATAAAGCTAATAAAACAATTGAATAACAATGATTAAAAATTCAACAATTTCAAAGACAGAGTTATGTATTTTTGACAGTAAATAGGGGCCATTTTGAGCACCTTTTGTGAATTGAAATCAACACGTGACACAACACAACAATGCTAATTTTGGTTTTAGTGGGTTTTCTTGCTTTAAAATCCATGTATTGCATTACTATTGCAGTTAAATTACAATGGTGCATATCCTACAATATGTCTTTTTTTAAATTATAAGTTTTTTTCTGTGGCGCTACAGCCCGTGAAGGGCCTAGACCGACCAGCCGGCTGCTGGTCTCACGCCCATATGCCGAAGCAGAGGTGGACGATCATCCAACCAGAATGGAGGTATCGTGTGGTTAGCACGATGATCCCCCCAGCCGTTACAGCTGGTATTCGCAACCGGATTTCTCTACCTATCGTAGCTCCCCAAGTGTATCACGATGCTGGGTGGGCACCGGTCACATACACTGGCCGAAATTTCATGAGAAAATTTCTTTCCCCATGAGGACTCGAACCAGCGCGCATTCCCTAGCGCGGGTCTTAGGCGGGATCCTTAGACCGCGACGCCACGGCGCGAAATTATAAGTTTAAATAATATTAATATTGCATTATAGTAACACAATCCGTGTTGTGCAGTGCTGCCAATTGTACAATTAAAAATTCTTTGAACGAAATTTGTTACTATTATATTCGTCTCTATTTTCATCCGAGATTGTTACAATGTAAAGTCTGTTCACCTTCCTCGTGTGCAGTTTCACAGTCTTTGGGCGGTGGAGGATCGCTGGAGATGTGGCAACTGCGCAGTATAAAGTGGGGGGGGGTGGTCAGTTGTTTGTGTACGAAGTATTAAGGCCCGATTGTATAAAACTCCCTGACTAAAGATCAACTTTGATCGAAGATAGAAAAGTGAACAGAGTTCAGACACTTCTTCTATTGTATAAAACTTTTCTGCGATCAAATTACCTTGGTTCAAATGCAATCTAAGTTCACGTGAAAAGGATTTGGCAACATCGCATAAACAGGTGAAATACGTGATGCGCGGACCATGTTATACAGGTTTGTTCAGTGTTGCCAATCTAGCGACTTTAACTCTTTTTCAACAACAATTTCTTTTAACTTTTATATTGCTTAAATAGGGATTTAGTGACCTTTTTAGCACCCTATAGTGACAAAATGTAATCTTTCTTTGTTGATAATGAGAAATCTAGCGACTTTACAACTACTTTTGGCGACTTTCCGTATTACACTCTGTTGGAGACACTGGTTTTTTGTGCAATGTAAATAATGGCGGACAATAAGAAGAAGGTTGACTGTTCTCCGAGTTGTTATCATGTTATGGTGTTTGATACTGCTAAACATAATAAAGCTTTATAAAACGACAATTTTCGTTTAGTAATACAGTTAATTGAACATTTATGGATGTACCTATCATATCCGTTAATAATTAATGGTTGTTATAAACATAATATAATTATAGGTTATGTTATTTGATACTGCTGAACACGATAGAGCCTTATAAAATATAAGAATGTGTATTAAGGCAAGAAATTGAAAGAAATATATATAAATGTATCTAATATATCTATTAATATTAATAATAATGGATATTTTATTTGCACAATCTGTCACTCGTATATTTCAAACAGAAAAGAAATAACTGAACTTGGATCATCTAACTTAATCGGAGAAATTTCTTCAGTCAAAGTTGAAGACAAATTAATCTCAGATTATACTTTATACAACACAAAATTCCAAGTTCAACTGGAACAAGGATCAATTTAACCTCTGATCTAAGATTAAATGGTTTATACAATCGGCCCTAAGTTTGTTAAATGGACGTTAAAAGAAGCCATGTAACTGCACACGAATAAGTTGTAGGAATTTCGGTACACCCTGTATATTTAATAGTTTGGCTACTTTCCATTCGCAGTTATAATATATCAATGTTATTATTTGTTATTCTTCAGCGAATAAATATTTTTGTCGAAAAACAGTTTAAAAACGAAGCGCAGTCAACTCGCACCTGGATTAGTTAAGTATGCAGCCCGGCAGATGTTGACGTCACGGGTGTTGCTAATTGCCTAGCGACGGCCTGTACCAGTTCTGTAATTATTCGGACATAAAGCCTCCACGTAGCTGGATAGTGTGTGCTCCCCTATAAACAGAGGAAGCAAGTCTCATTCCCAACTTGGTCGCAGAGCAGTCGTTTATCTGCAGTGGCGCCGCCCTGGTGTGAGGGCGAGAAGTCAGAGCTGCCGTTTGTTCCCAATTCCCTGAATTGATATTAAACGCAGTGCGTGTGTCGAGACGTCGGCAATCCCAGCTGCACCTCCGTCATTTATTGTTCTCGCTACGCTTCGAGCCAGGGTAGACGCGTTTAAGTTTACGATGGATAGAATGCGTACTAGAAGTTGGAGTATTTTGTCCATTTTTACACCATTGCTGCTTTTCCTCTGTGTTGTGGCTTCATTCTTCCGTCAGTAGCTTCCGTAATTGGAAGTGTCGTTAAATATACCTTATCGCTGCTACTAAGAATACTACCACTACTACTACTACTCACAAATCTAAAAATTTCGCATGTGAATAAAATAATAATTGGAATGCAAAAACAACAGTTGAAATACTAGGTTAACAATGAGAATACTGGACAACAATGGAAATACTGAGACAACAATGGCAATATTGGGTCAACGATGACAGTATTAGATCAACAATGGCACTATTGGATCAAAGATGGAAATATTGGGTCAACAATGCGAGTATTGCTACAATGGAAATATTGGACAACAGTAGCCATACTGGGACAATATTGGAAATATTGGGTAGACAATTGCAATATTAGGCCAACGATGACAATATTGGTTCAACAATGGACATACTGGGAGGGCAGTGTGATACAATGACAATGGGAATAATACAAGGACGACAATGGAAATATAACACCATTGTGAATACAAGGACAGCATTGGGAATCCGAGGAAAGGAGTGGGAACCCAAAGACAAGAGTGCGGGTAGAGATAAGAATGGGAATACAAGGACAAGTTTGCGGATACAGGGACAAGTGTGGGATACAGGGACAAGTGTGCGGATACAAGAAGAAGAGTGGGAATACAAGAACAAGTGTGTCGATACAGGGACAAGAGTGCTGATTGAGATACAAGAATGGGAATACAAGGAGAAGAGTGAGGATACATGGACAAGAGTGCCGATTAAGAGACAAGAATGGGAATACAAGGGCAAGTTTGCGGATACAGGGACAAGTGTGCCGATACAGGGACAAGAGTGCCGATTAAGAGACAAAAATGGGAATACAAAGACAAGTGTGCCGATACAGGGACAAGAGTGCCGATACAGGGACAAGAGTGCCGATTAAGAGACAAGAATGGGAATACAAGGAGAAGAGTGGGAATACAAGGACAAGTGTGCCGATACAGGGACAAGAGTGCCGATTAAGAGACAAGAATGGGAATACAAGGAGAAGAGTGGGAATACAAGGACAAGTGTGCCGATACAGGGACAAGAGTGCCGATTAAGAGACAAGAATGGGAATACAAGGGCAAGTTTGCGGATACAGGGACAAGTGTGCCGATACAGGGACAAGAGTGCCGATTAAGAGACAAGAATGGGAATACAAGGAGAAGAGTGGGAATACAAGGGCAAGTGTGCCGATACAGGGACAAGAGTGCCGATTAAGAGACAAGAATGGGAATACAAGGAGAAGAGTGGGAATACAAGGACAAGTGTGCCGATACACGGACAAGAGTGCCGATTAAGAGACAAGAATGGGAATACAAGGAGAAGAGTGAGGATACATGGACAAGAGTGCCGATACAGGGACAAGAGTGTCGATTAAGAGACAAGAATGGGAATACAAGGAGAAGAGTGAGGATACATGGACAAGAGTGCCGATACAGGGACAAGAGTGTCGATTAAGAGACAAGAATGGGAATACAAGGGCAAGTTAGCGGATACAGGGACAAGTGTGCCGATACAGGGACAAGACGATTAAGAGACAAGAATGGGAATACAAGGAGAAGAGTGAGGATACATGGACAAGAGTGCCGATTAAGAGACAGGAATGGGCATACAAGGAGAAGAGTGGGAATACAAGGACAAGTGTGCCGATACAGGGACAAGACGATTAAGAGACAAGAATGGGAATACAAGGAGAAGAGTGAGGATACATGGGCAAGAGTGCCAATACAGGGACAAGAGTGTCGATTAAGAGACAAGAATGGGAATACAAGGACAAGTGTGCCGATACAGGGACAAGAGTGCCGATTAAGAGACAGGAATGGGCATACAAGGAGAAGAGTGTGAATACAAGGACAAGTGTGCGGATACAGGGACAAGAGTGCCGATACAGAGACGAGTGGGAATACAAGGAGAAGTTTGGGCAAATAAGGATAAAAGTACGGATACAGTGACAAAAGTGGGAATCCAAGAACAAGAGTGGGAATATAAGGACAAAATGGGAATAGGCCTACAAGGTGAACAAGAAAATTGCGATAACAAGTGAAAGACGAGAACAGTGACAATATTAAAGAGAACAAGAGGAAGTTGAGGATAATCAAGACTAAGACGAGATGAAAGAAATACGAAGATACCAAGGGAAAAGGAAGGATAACAAAGGAGGATTGCATTTTTTATGACTTAATGCTGCAGTTATCCCCCCCCCCCATACCTAATTAAAAATACGTCATAAGAAAATATCATTTGGTTCATGATTAAGGAACTGATGAGTTGCGAAATTCGTGAAACGTGTAATATGAAAGCATGTGTTACCTCCTTGTGTAATATTTTTAATTCGCTCCAAGTCAGATACAGTTCTTACTAGTAGACGAGTTGAAGGAAATTTTTATTTCTTGCCAGTGTTTTGTTTTTCTCGCTACCATGGTAATGTTTTCGTTGAGTTTATCTAACTTCCATTATTGGATCTGGGTTGTAACAAATTCACAGAATAACTTGAAAAATATTTAAAATAGAACTGCTGGGGATTTCACTGGCACATTTCTTTACTCCGTGGCTACTACCACAATTAATTTGTTTGTCTGTTTTTGAGACTCCCTGTATAGACATTGTAGACCTACTTTCATTTGTGTATATTTAAATATGCTATAAAAATTGAACTATGACGATCTTCGAAATTCTGTTTTAAAATGTTTGCAAATTAATGTATTTCTTCGCGAAAAGGTAAGTAGTTCCTATAATTTTCGTAAATATTATTGCATGTATAGTTTTCCTATGAATTTTGTTAGTAAAATTGAATTAAGCATGCATGCTATATTGAACATTTTGGAACACATGTGCAGGCAACTTTTTTTAAGAACTAAGCGAATTAGTATTGGATGTATTGATCTGTGAGTCGCATTCCGCTCTTGCTCGCACTCCTGTCCTATCTGTGGTCAGAGCAACGTTCAGCTGGCAGAGAGATTGCATTGTCATCGTGCAGATCGCTGCTGGCTCCCCGTCACAGGACCCACTTGTGATTCCCTTCTGTTTCCAATAACAACCACCCTATCTGCCCCGCACAGCGAAACAAGTGACAAATAAAACTGAAGAGACACATTTTGTTGCAGTCGTTATCAGCTCGCATTGTTTCGTCAAGCGTCGTCTGGCGTTTGCTACCTTTTCTGTCCCTCTCTCGTGACGTAGTAAATCATATTTCCTATTTTGTGTATTATTAGACTGCATTGAAAGAATATTGTCCACGATTGCCAAAGCAGAGCTTGCAACCTGATTTATATTCTGAGTTCATCCATCCTATGCCATTCCCGACTAGTTCTATAAATAATGCTTTGAATTCCAATTGGATGTAAATGTATATATCAATGAAAAAAATATATACATTATATGCATCCATATATTTATATTAACCAATAAAATAACAGTTTTATTGATATTTACTGTTTCCGAAGGTCAGATTCATTAAGAAATCAGTATTTTCTCCTAGGGTAGTGACTAATAGAAGACGATCAGTTTATTTAGTACTTGATGCACGCTTGTTTTCTTATACTTTTATCATTTTTATTACTTTTCCATCTCCTTTTCAACTCCCTCTTTCTCATTTTTGGTCTCCCTCTTTCCCTTCTTAATCTTACCTCTTTTGTTCCTTCTAACATTATCTCTTGCTCTTTTCTTTGTATTTCTCTTGCGTCCTTTCTTTTCGTCACTCTGTGCCTTTTTTCATCTTGTTTCTTCTCTTTATATTGCCCCCCCTCCCTTCAAACAGTTTACCTTAATCTTGTCCCTTTCCTTCATCTGGTTTCTTCTCTTCGTCTGTCTTGTTCCTTACCTTCATCTTGTCCCTCTTTATCTAATAAACCTTCATCTTGTTTCTTCTCTTCACATTGTTCCTTATCTTCATATTGTCACTTCTCTGCATTTTCCCCTGTCTTTGATCTTGTCCATTCTCTTCCATCTTGTCACTTCTCTCCCAAATTGTTCCTGCTCTTTCATCTTGTTCCTGCTCTTATATCTTGTTCCTTCTCTTCAATCTTGTTCCTGCTCTTCCATCTTCTTCCTTCACTTCCATCTTGTCTCTTCTCTTCCATCTTGTCCCTTCTCTTCCATCTTGTCCCTTCTCTTCCATCTTGTCTCTTCTCTTCAATCTTGTTCCTTCTCTTCCATCTTGTCTCTTTTCTTCCATCTTGTCTCTTCTCTTCCATCTTGTTCCTTCTCTTTAATCTTGTTCCTTCTCTTCAATCTTGTTCCTTCTCTTTCATCTTGTTCCTCCTCTTTCATATTGCCCCTTCTCTTTCATATTGTCCCCTCTCTTCCATCTTGTTCCTTCTCTTCAATATTGTTCCTGCTCTTCCATCTTGTCCCTTCTCTTCAATCTTGTCCCTTCTCTTCAATCTTGTTCCTTCTCTTCCATCGTGCCCCTTCTCTTCCATCTTGCCCCTTCTCTTCCATCGTGCCCCTTCTCTTCCATCTTGTCCCTTCTCTTCCATCTTGTCCCTTCTCTTCCATCTTGTCCCTTCTCTTCCATCTTGTTCCTTCTCTTTCATCTTGTTCCTTCTCTTATATCTTGTTCCTTCTCTTCAATCTTGTTCTTTCTCTTCCATCTTGTTCCTGCTCTTCCATCTTGTTCCTTCTCTTCCAACTTGTCTCTTCTCTTCCATCTTGTTCCTGCTCTTCCATCTTGTTCCTTCTCTTCCATCTTGTCTCTTCTCTTCCATCTTGTCTCTTCTCTTCCATCTTGTCTCTTCTCTTCCATCTTGTTCCTCCTCTTCCATCTTGTCTCTTCTCTTCCATCTTGTTCCTTCTTTCCATCTTGTTCCTTCTCTTCCATCTTGTTCTTTCTTTTCCAGCTTGTTCCTTTTCTTCCATCTTGTTCCTTCTCTTCCATCTTGGTCTTTTTCTTCCATCTTGCTCTTTTTTCCATTTTGTTTCTTCCCTTCACCTTGTTCTCTTTTCCTTGTCCCTTCCCTTCATCTATTTTTACTATCTTCATCTCGTTCCTTCCCTTTATCTCGTCTTTTCCTTCTCTTTATCTTGTCCCTTTTTATCTTCTCCCTTCCCTTTAACTTGTCTATCTTCTTTATCTTGCCCCTTCCCTTTGTCGCCTCTATCTTTTTCGCTTTCTTGTCTTATTTTTTCTCTTCCTCTTCGTTCTCTCTTTCCTTAACTTCCTTTTTCCCTTTCGTCTTCTTCCTTCTGTTTGTCCTCTTTGTCTAGCATTTTTTTTCTGTTTTATAGCCTTCTTTATCCTCTTCGCCTTTGACCTCTTCATATTCTTTCATATCTCTCTCTTCTTTCATTTTTTCGTACCCTTTTCATACTTATGTTCCTCTTCCTCTTGTATAACATAGCAGGCTTGATTATCCGTGCCGTCCTTCAGATAATTTGTGCCTATATGCGAGTACAAACATTAGACTTTCTAGAAGAACCCGTTAAGTTCCATATTGCACTAATGCACGTGATGGCAGTCTGCCTGCCCTCTGAACATCCGAACAAAGTTTGATGCAATCCCAGCACGGGACCTGATCAGCTAGGAAGGAAATGCAATTCAGCCCAAGGTCTGGTTCCTGTCGGGGGTGGGGGTGAAGAGCGGGTTGAATAATTCATCGCACCCCCTCGCACTACAAACCCGCGTGTGAGTAATTATTGTATTCAAAGTTTATCCCTGTTGGAATTGCAGTTCTCATCGCAGGAACACAAGCCAGAGGGATGGAGCAACTCAGATTTGTCTGGAGGGTGGTTCTAACCTGCAGCAGGGACAAACATGTGGGGCTTTAGATATGGCAGCTCTGTATCTCCGCACAAGATCAACAGATTGCGGTCCAGAAGGGGTTGCAGGTCTGGAAATTATCGCGCTCAAGGTCAGAGCTTGTCAGGGGTGGGATTACCATCAGAGATAAGCTTGAATTATGTCGTGCGACTTTGCACAATGCGTCTTCCTTGAATACCGTGCTCCATGATATCCCCAAGTTCGTGGGTTCGAAACCGGCGGGGACGATACAGTTTGAAGAGGTATAAAATCCTTAGCATGGCAATCTTCATCCGGGAGGAAAATTGAGCTGTGAGTTCCGTGTCGTGTATTTATGGCACGTAAATTAGCCCTGTCCCTGATAAAGAGAGCTCAAGGCAGAATCTCTCGATCATTTCTCGCCCTCATTGAATACCGATATTGAATAATTTCCGTAGTTAAAAGCTTTGTTAAATAAAAAAAAAAATACGGAACTATTTTTTTTAATTGGAACGTAAAGTAAATTAAAAAAAAATTGAATTGTTCGAAATTCAGATTAACTAGCAGCTAACTAACGTGCAACGGTTTTCTGCGTACACTCGAGAAAATTTGTAATAACATTGCCTCTTATGGGAGTTGAGTCGATTCCATTCGCAATGCATACATAGACTGGAAGTGTTCACATTTTTATTGAAGTCTTACTATATATGCCAAAACTGGATAGATGGATGAACGGACGGACGGTTGGATATAGTTGGATGGATGGATGGATGAATGGATGGATGAATGGATGGATGGAAGGATGAATATACATGTATGTTTGAATGAATGAATGAATGAATGAATGTTGGATATAGATGGATGCATATATTTGGTTGCATGGATGAATAGATTGGTGGCTATACATAGATGTCTGAATGGATGGGTTTATATGAGATATAGATTGATGGATGAATGGATGGATGTATGTCTGTATGGAGAATAAAGATGGATGAATGGATGTATGCATGCAGAATGTATCTAGATGGATGAATGGATGTATGCATGCAGAATTTATCTAGATGAATAAATGGATGTATGCATGCAGAATATGTATGTATGTATGTATGTATGTATGTATGTATGTATGTATGTGTGTATGTATGTATGTATGTATGTATGTATGTATGCATGCAGAATATAGATGGATGAATGAATTAATACATGCAGAATTTATCTAGATGGATGAATGGATGTATGCATGCAGAATATAGATAGATGATTGAATGGATGTAGTCTATGCATGCAGAATTTATCTAGATGGATGAATGGATGTATGCATGCAGAATATAGATGAATGGATGTATGCATGCAGAATATGGATGAATGGATGTATGCATGCAGAATATGGATGAATGGATGAATGCATTCCGATGCGGATGTATGTATGGAGAATATAGATATGGTGTATGCATGCAGAATATACATAGATGGATGAATAAATGGATGTATGCATGCAGAATTTCTGTAGATGGATGAATGTATGCAAGCAGAATTTATCTAGATGGATGAATGGATGTATGCATGCAGATGCGGATGTATGTATGGAGAATATAGATGGATGATTGGATGAATCGGTTAATTTAGGTAGTAAATGGATGAACTGATATAGACTGACTCTACAAGCAGTAATATTTAAGAAAATTATAGGAACTACTTCCCTTTTCGCGAAGAAATACATTAATTTGCAAACATTTTAAAGCAGAATTTCGAAGGTCGTCATAGTTAGATTGCTAATTGGTTGGTACGCTAGCATGTAGGAAAGTAAGTGCATAGGTAGATAGATGCGCAGGTACTGTACAAGGTAGATACATGGAGCGATGAACGGAATAGTATGCAAAAATACAGTTCGTACGTATACATACGTGTGCACATAAATAAGTTGTGTATGCGAAATAGATGTGGTATCTATGCACAGACATAAGACCTTTTTTAACTTATAATAGATAGATAAATATTTAAATAGGTACGTGTTGATAGTGTCTGATTGGTTGATTAATTTCTTGATTGATTGATCCGTTGATTGCCATGTTGATTGTTTTATCAATTGTTCGATGAATAGACAACAGAGAGAGTTGGGGTGTATAAGAAATGTAGCCTAAGTGGATTGATTTTTTTTTTTTTTTTTTTTTTTTTTTTGTAAATTGAATAAATTACTGGTTTTCCGCATGGACAATATAAGTACAGGGACATCATTTTATTTTTACTTAAACTTTTATTATACCTGAGTTTTTGAATGTACTTCACTCCCATCTCTTCTACTAACGAAGTTCCTCCAAACAGAACCAAGGCCGCAGTACTGAGTTAGTGATTATAGTACGTTTCAGAAATATGTTCGCGTTTCCAGTGACGAAAACTTCCAATATTGAATCATATTTTCGCACAGGTACTGTCGTCCGTTTGCCTAAGTCGCATCCCGATTTCTCCCACCTACTTCTGCTCGCCCCACTGTAAAGGCTAGTGGCTGGGCTACCTTAGCTCTTTTCTGAAAACATTAATTTCTGTTAGGAATTGGACGTCTACGTAATATTATACAACTGTTTAAAGTAACTTAAATAAAAGGACCTCATTAAGTAATTAACTGTCACGTGATTTTCCCTCCTTTCTACGATCCTGCGACATAACCACTTGGACGGACAGTAGATAGCATGTCTGAGTAATTTTGTCTGTGCGGGTCGGACAGAAGTGAAGATTGAATTTACAATATCATACGTAAGGTACTCTTTTATAGAGTAGGTACTGAATTATTTCAATATGAGATACTAGTACGAAAGACGAAACTGGTAATTGGAATTAGGTAGAATAGTGACTATAGTGCGGTGATATTCACAAAAGAACTTAAACCTGTATCGAAATGAACGGCCACCATTTTCAAAAATGTGTTTAAATATCCATATTATGATTATTTTTCATTTTAACTTCATTCTCTATATCGTACGCTAATGTGCTGTAGACCGTATAATATACACTGCATAATGAATACGTTCGCATGGATAACTCAGTTCGTGAGTAAAAACACTCATTGTTAATACTGTACTGTATTTTGATTGAATAAAACCTAATGAAAATTATCACACTCAAAATCGCGATATTTCCTACTTTACGTAAATGGATGAACTACTTTTCTTCCCTCCTGTACCTAGTAAAGTGATTTATTTGTATTTTACGCTCGTATCATCGAACTCCAATCGTGGAAGGAGGTAGCAAACGGTGTTTCCGGGTCTCAATCATTAATCCAAAGGTATAGTCAGGTTAATATTAAAAATGTTAGTAAAAATAAAATGATGTCCCTGTACAATTCACTCATTTCCTCTTTGTTTCTGTCTCCGCTGTTATAGATATGCTGTTAATTTTGTTTCCTCTACTTCCATGAAGTCTCTCTCTCTTTTCGTCACCTTGCTCACCCCCCCCCCCTGTCCCTCTGCCTTCATTACATGTCATTTCATTCTTAATTTTCATCTCTGTGTTGCTGATAAGCTGCTATACACTTCCTCTTCCTCTTTAGTTACTGATACTTGTCAGCGTTGTAAGGGTGTGATGATGGATTGCAAATTGGGGAGCAAAGCCTGGCGTCTCCCCCCTCCCCCCCACACACCGCGTCACCAACGAATTAGAAACACGTACAGCACACGGACGCGTGGAAATGTGTGTCAAGCACTGGGGACGTGCAGCAGATTGAGTCTAAAGCAGACGACGCTATGTGACGCTCTGAGAGCTTCGTATCATCATAAAATATCATCGTTATCTCGTATTACTTCTTGTTTTGCATATTCGTCATATAACCGTTGCATGTAAATGATAACAATCCTATAATCATTGTCGTCACATTAATAACCTAGTAGTTGATACAGCGTCGTTAAATAATCAACTAAAAAAGTATTGTCCCATTACAATCATTATCTTGAGATCATAATTATTGACATATTGTGATCATTTTCGTTGCATTTTAATCATGGTTGTCGGATGTATAAGTCTACTCGTTATTGACCCATAGTAATTGAAGCGGTGAGATCAATAACCATTTAAGTCCATTTATACAAGTTTCGAGAAAAATGCAAATTGAGTCTAAAGCGGACGACGCTATGTGACGCTCTGAGAGCTTCATATTATCATAAAATATCATCGTTACCTCGTATTACTTCTTGTTTTGCATATTCGTCATATAACCGTTGCATGTAAATGATAACAATCCTATAATCATTGTCACATTAATAACCTAGTAGTTGATACAGCGTCGTTAAATAACCAACTAAAAAAAGTATTGTCCCATTACAATCATTATCTTGAGATCATAATTATTGACATATTGTGATCATTTTCGTTGCATTTTAATCATGGTTGTCGGATTTATAGGTCTAATCATTATTGACCCATAGTAATTGAAGCGGTGAGATCAATAACCATTTAAGTCCATTTATATAAGTTTCGAGAAAAATGCAAAAAAACTTCCTTTATTTCTTACCTAATTAATTGTTTGTGGACATAATATTTCTGGTTCTTTTCGAGATCAAGACAAAGTAGTGTACCAACTTTTAAAGTCGTAACACTTGTGGAAATATCCAAAATTTAATTTCAAATTTGCAAATAATGAATGGCCAGAAGTGGATTTGGACGGTTATTGATCTCACTGCTTCAATTATTGTCTTCATATTATAATCATTACTATCTCGTCATTTCTCATGTGTTAACAATCTTTATTGCCCCATTATAATCATGTCGTCAGATTATAATGTTGTCGCATTATAATAAAATTTTCTCATTAAAATCATTGCTGTCACATTATAATAATCATTATCGTATCATTATCATTGTGGTGGAGTTGTAATTATTTTTGTCCCATTATAGTCGCTGCCGTAGCATCATAGATCATTGTCGGATTATAATCTTTATTGCCCCTTTATAGTCTGATGGTAATAATTATTTCCCCCATTATAATCATTGTTGTAGCATCGTATCATTGTCGTCGGATTATAATCATTTTTGTCCCATTACATTAATAAGTGTTGAATCATAATCTTTATTGCCCTATGTGAATGATTGCCTATATTCAGATGGTAATAATTATTTCCCCCATTATAATCATTGTTGTAGCATCGTATCATTGTCGTCGGATTATAATCATTTTTGTCCCATTACATTAATAAGTGTTGAATCATAATCTTTATTGCCCTATCTGAATGATTACCTATATTCAGATGGTAATAATTATTTCCTCCATTATAATCATTGTTGTAGCATCGTATCATTGTCGTCGGATTATAATCATTTTTGTCCCATTACAATAATAATTGTTGAATCATAATCTTTATTGCCCTTTCTGAATGATTACCTATATTCAGATGGTAATAATTATTTCCCCATTATAATCATTGTTGTAGCATTGTATCATTATCGTCGGATTATAAATCATTTTTGTCCCATTACAATAATAATTGTTGAATCATAATCTTTATTGCCCTTTCTGAATGATTACCTATATTCAGATGGTAATAATTATTTCCTCCATTATAATCATTGTTGTAGCATCATATCATTGTCGTCGGATTATAAATCATTTTTGTCCCATTACAATAATAATTGTTGAATCATAATCTTTATTGCCCTTTCTGAATGATTACCTATATTCAGATGGTAATAATTATTTCCTCCATTATAATCATTGTTGTAGCATCGTATCATTGTCGTCGGATTATAAATCATTTTTGTCACATTACATTAATAAGTGTTGAATCATAATCTTTATTGCCCTTTCTGAATGATTACCTATATTCAGATGGTAATAATTATTTCCTCCATTATAATCATTGTTGTAGCATCGTATCATTGTCGTCGGATTATAATCATTTTTGTCCCATTACAATAATTGAGTCGGTAGCCGGGAGAAAAGACCCATAAGCAAAAGTCACGTTTCGAGAAATCAAAGATAGAAAGATTTATTTTTATGTAGGTCTAATTGCGATCTGAATGCACTTTTATCAAAATAACAATTTGCATACTGTTACAATAATATTTGTATACAAGTTTTTGTTAAATAATGCATTCCGACTTTTATAGTGTTATAATAGTACATTATGCAACGAGCCTATAATGATAGTAATTAAGAATCGAGTATGGATATTTATGAAACTCGCTTGCGTTCGTTTCATAATTTTCATACGAGCTTCTTAATTACCATTATAGGCGAGTTTCATACGACTTTTTATGCTCGACCATATTTCTAACTTGAAATTACCGGTATTCAGATGTATACATTTTATTTGTAACTGACAAGATCGGAAGTGACCTTGTTCTAGGTCGTGAATTGTGAGATGTGCGCAGACGCGAAAGTATTGATTTTTTCCGAGGAACAATAATGTCATTGACCTTGACATAGTCCCGTTAAACTTGATAATATTATAACCTTGATTATTGAATTCGACATTGAAAAACGAGATGACAAATTGAATTTATTTGAATATTATTTACAATTAACGCTAATTATTATAGTAACAGAACATAACCTTCTGCGACAGTATTGGATTTCCAGCCTCCGTGACTTTTCGCTAATTCTCTTTCGATTGCATATCCGAGAATAATCGATACTTGCGGTTTTATAACGGTAGAAAGCTGACCTGTCATTGGATGAACAGTTGTAACCTGAGTCGTCATTGGCTGAAAGACCTGACCTTTAATGAGTAGGTGTACTTTAATGAGGTCCATTAAAGGGCTGCTACCAGCTGTATAATTACTACATTTCGCCATGGTCGAGCATAAATATACATATTTTATTGGTGCATTTTATAGCCCCTTTTTCCAGGGAACAAGTTTATTTTATCAAAATACCTTCAATATGATTATATTTTAACAGACATTAAACACCAGCACTGAACAACGCACATTACAGAGGTTTACAATTTCAAAATCATTTTAGTAAAATTATATTTCTTACATATATCTCATAGTTACGTCATAAATTGTACCGAATACGTGAAAATGAAGAATATCTGTTGGGTACAAAATACAGATTACAGGTTACTTAGTATTAATCTAGAATAGATTCACACTCACTTAAAAGTTTATCTTCAGAGTGCAGTTTACACTTTAATGCACATCCTGGATGGACTCACACTCGCTTTGATGTTTGCTGTGTTCAACAACTACGCAAGGGTGCATGAGTTCATTCAATTAGCTATCCTGCCCTCTGTTTACAAGGTATTGAAACAAAACTTCTAAGCAAGTAGATTTTAAAACGGAGAAACGAATTAAACATTCTCTCGATAAAGGTCCTATAGACCTACTATGGGCCTATTTTCCAGCTACCGCCTCAATTGTTGTCGAATCATCTTAATTGTCCTTTTGCAATCATTATAGTCAGAAAATAATCATTATCTTTACATTGCAATCATTGCCGAATCATATTATAATCACTCTTGTTACATCATACTCATTGTCGTCGGATTATAATCATTTTTGTCCCATTACAATAATTGTTGTCCAATTGTAATCTTTATTGTCCTTTTGCAATCATTAAAGTCTGAAGATAATCATTTTTCCATTATAATCATTGCCAAATCGTATTAGTGTCATATTATAATCAAATCACTGTTGTTGCATCGTATCATTGTCGTCGGATTATAATCATTTTTGTCCCATTACAATAATTGTTGTCCAGTCATAATCTTTATTGTCCTTTTGCAATCATTAAAGTCTGAAGATAATCATTTTTCCATTATAATCATTGCCAAATCGTATTAGTGTCATATTATAATCAAATCACTGTTGTTGCATCGTATCATTGTCGTCGGATTATAATCATTTTTGTCCCATTACAATAATTGTTGTCCAATCATAATCTTTATTGTACTTTGGAATCATTAAAGTCCGAAGATAATCATTATTTTTCCATTATAGTCATTGCCGAATAATATTATTGTCATATTATATTCACTGTTGTTGCATCGTATTCATTGTCGTCGGATTATAATCATTTTTTTCCCATTACAATAATTGTGTCCAATCATAATCTTTATTGTACTTTGGAATCATTAAAGTCCGAAGATAATTATTATTTTTCCATTATAGTCATTGCCGAATCATATTATTGTCCTATTGTATTCACTGTTGTTGCATCGTATTCATTGTCGTCGGATTATAATCATATTTGTCCCATTAGAATAATTGTTGTCCGATCATAATCTTTATTGTCCTTTGGAATCATTAAAGTCTGAAGATAAACATTATTTTTTCCATTATAATCATTGCCAAAACATATTGTTGTCATATTATATCACTGTTATTCCATCGTATTCATTGTTGTCGGATTATCATATTTGTCTCATTACAATAATTGTTGTCCAATCATAATCTTTATTGTCCTTTTTCAATAGTTAAAGTCTGAAGATAATCATTATTTTTCCATTATAATCATTGCCGAATCATATTATTGTCATATTATAATTTAATCACTGTTGTATTCATTGTCGTCGTATTATAATCTTTATTTGTCCCATTGTAACATTGTCGTTCATGCCACTTAATTAACAACCATTTTACACCGGACAGAATAATCATATCCGTTTCAACACGTTTAAAAATCGTCCGCTAAACATGTGTTTTTTTTTTGTCTTCTTTTTACATTCAAGCCAGAAAGCTGTGATTTCTTCCACGGTTTACGTTTGCCAGAAGGAAGCTTTCTCGTGAAAGCCTGCTAGCAAGAGGGTAGGCAGGCCTCGGAATGAATAGTTTTTCAGCTGCGTTTGTTCACACACCGGCTGTAAAAAGAGTCTCGCCCCTTCCTACCCACCGGCCTTGTGTATCAAATGTGTACCAGGACGCGATCATCAATCAATCGCCCTGCCTTGAACTCCAGACACCGGATGTTGCAGAGCACTTGTAAATCCGAACTTAACAAACAAGACAAGACACCCCCCTCTCCACCTACACACAACCCCTCTAATCTGCCCATTCAGCGACAGACTGGATTTATTTTAAAGTTCAAGAGCGACCTCTGGAATCTATACAGAGCTTCGTGTCTTGATCTGCTTGAGGTATTAATGTTGTATTGTAGTGGCTCGTCTTCACAGTTTTGGTAAGAAGTGTAGTTTTCAAAGCAGCGTATGTGTTCAGTATTTTTTTTTTTTTTTTTTGTGCGAGATGGTGCGTATTTGCTTGGTTTCCGCATAAAACCAATCCGCAGAAAGTCTAAAATTCCACATTCAGTATTCCCAACCTAACACACACAACAATTTCCTTCTTCTTACCGCTTAAGTGACATATTGATTTTACTGCTTTAGGCTTTTAACATATTATTTTTAGAGACGTTCAATATAGTAATAATTATAAATTGGAAACTTACCACTGCAATTTCACCTAAATTGCACTGTTAATTATTGTTTTTAAATATTTGCAAAAATTAGGTAAACTCTAAATCATTACATAACCTTACCGTTTGTTTTAAGTTCGCATTTATAGACTGGGGAAAAAAAAGACAGACGTATATCACGACCTGCTGGAGTATAGTAAACACAGAAAACATTTTAAAGCAACAATGTTGAAGATAGATATTTTTGTTTTGCAAATTTGCCGTCATTGAACAGAAACCAAGATGGAGATTTCATTGCAACTAATTAGAAATTCCTCTTTCAGGTATGTAATGAACGATCTTCGCACAAAATAATGTACGATACACGAGCGGTATGTTTTCTTTCAATTCTTGGAAATTAAAAAAGCTCAACTACGTTTCGCTTTTTCAAACTTTTCCTCGAACATGAAAACTTCAACATACCGCTCTTGTAACGCATATTGCTACTTCACGTCTTTGAGTACTTAACATTGATTTAAGAAAGTATATATGTGAATCGAAAGGTGATTCGGTGCTATTATGGAACTCTGAAGGCTAACTAGTATGTCAGAACGTTAGAGTGTCTGAAATGACAGTTCGATAAATGAAAAGATTTCAGAATTTTGCAAGTTTGTAATTGGAACTGTTACAATAAACATGTCGGGTTCAAAATTGTGAACAGACAACAAAGATCTTAACATGGATGATAATAAATAAATGTTTAATAATGAGTTAATAATAATGATAATTTATTTTCATTTAGTGTTCTGCTCAAGGACAGGTCTTTCACTGCAAACCCAGCATTCTCCAATCTTTCCTATTTTCTGTCTTCCTCTTTGTCTCATATGATCCATATATCTTAATGTCGTCTATCATCTGATATCTTCTTCTGCCCCGAACTCTTCTCAGCCAGTGACCCAACCAATTCCTTTTCCTTTCAGCATCATTCTTTCTTCACCCACCCTTTCCAGCACAGCTACACTTCTTATTCTGTCTGTCCCCTTCACACATTCCATTCTTCTCCAAATCCACAGTTCCAATTCTTCTATTCGCTTCTTTTCATTTCGTCGTAATGTCCACGTTTCTGCCCCATACAATGCTACACTCCACACAAACCATTTCACTAGTCTGTTCCTTAGTTATTTTTCCAGAGGACCACAGGGGATGCTCATTTTCCTATTAAAAGCTTTCTTTGCCATTGCTATCCTCCTTTTGAGATCCTGGCAGCAACTCATGTTACATAAATGATGATAATAATAATAATAATAATAATAATGCACTGATTGATACAGTAAGAAATACTGTATCATATTTCAGATTTCCTCCAGTAACGTCTTGTGACGTAAAACGAATATTTTCAGAGTACAAATTGTTTTTCTTTTGTGAACATAAAAAGAGTAGGCCTATTTCTTTTGATAAAACAAAAAACAGTTAATTGTTATTTGTTATAGTGAGGCTAGAATCATAATTGTAAATTTACTTTATGTTATTTTTATATGTACAGTATGATTAAATTATTTTAGATTGGGAATTACGAAGTTTATAATTTCAAATTGTTTTTTTTTTAGTATGTTATTCGTTTATTGATTTCTTGTTCTAAGGCCGTGGACGATTGAAGCACAAGTTTGGTTACCACCAGGCTGTACATGTTTGTCGTTCTGGTTCATTGACATTGAGAGCTGCACTACTACACTCTTCATTCGGTAGAGATATAGTCCAAGCTCTCACAACGTAAGGGGAGAGGACGGTATTTTTGGTGAAAAATCTTTAAAATACTCTGTGATGTGTGTGGAATGCATAGCATAATATTTTGTGGGTATTTGTGCGCTTGTTGGATGTTGAGTCGTCATTTTTAAACTTCCTGCGTTATGGATTTTTAAATCACTTGCCCACTTTTATTGTTGTTTCCGGTAAATTAATTTTTTTTCTTTAAAATACCCTTTGATATGTATGGAATGCATTGCATAACATTTTGCGGGTATTTATGCCCTTATTGGATGTTGAGACGTCATTTTTAAACTTCCTGCGCTATGGATTTTTAAATCACACGCCCGCTTTTATCGGTTTCCAGTAACTTAATTTTTTTACTACATTGCCAGACAAAAATGGATGTAATTTCTGAACTATTAAGATACGTGCATGAAATTTAGAACATACATTCGTTAGACTAATAGGAAACTTTTCTCTGTAACAGAATTTTGTTAATTGATTTCACTTTAAAAATACGTCCCGTTTGTTTGCAAGAAAGGAAACCAGAAAATTGTTATTAAATTTTAATTGTTTATTTTACAAACGTAGGGACTAATATCAAAATTCTGTTACAGACAGTTTGTAGAACATGCTTTTACAAATACATTGAAAAAACGGTTTAGATATATCGGTTTTAGTACAACCCTGTATTGGGTATATTTTTTTCAAATTTGGGCCCCCAAATAATTTTTTTTTTTTTATTTTTATTTGGTAGAGTTTCCACTGCTATGAGCTCTATGCATAAAAAAAATAATATTTTACACCAAATAGGAAAAAAGTTTTAAAAAATACCATCCTCTCCCCTGACAATTTTTGGTACCATCTTCGTAGCTCTGGTTATCACAGACTGATTTTTCACTGCGTAGCGGATTTCACGGCGGAGTCCGCATTTGCGTTGCCATAGAGATGAGACACTTCTTGTTTCTAGCCTGCACGTGGAGAAGTTACAGTTTCCATGACAACCCTATATCCTTGTCCACGTGGTAAGGAAGATGGGGCCACGTGTCTGTATGATATATTGCGTTCCGTTACGTGTTTGAAACCATGTGAATATTTTGTAAAATTTTTATGAGCATATATGAATACCATTTCTTATATCAAAGAGAGATCCCAGCTGAACGATAAGAAGAGGGATATTAGAATAAACCACGAATAAATAATGCATGTGCGTTTGGGGATATAAGAGACCCAGACGGATGTAAAGATGACTTTGATATTAGGAGGGCTGTTTTGAGAAGTTGTTCGGAATTTAATTTTGTCTTTTTCGTAGAGCAGTGAGCGTTTGGTGTTTTATCTTGTGTAGAGGTCAGAACATAATAGTAATATGCGTTACAAGAGCGGTATGTTGAAGTTTACATGTTCGAGGAAAAGTTTGAAAAAGCGAAACGTAGTTGAGCTTTTTTAATTTCAGATAATTGAATGAAAACATACCGCTCGTGTATCGTACATTATTTTGTGCGAAGATCGTTTATTACATACCTGAAAGAGGAATTTCTAATTAGTTGCAATGAAATCTCCATCTTGGTTTCTGTTCAGTGACGGCAAATTTGCAAAACAAAAATATCTATCTTCAACATTGTTGCTTTAAAATGTTTTCTGTGTTTACTGTACTCCAGCAGGCCGTGATATACGTCTGTCTTTTTTTTTCTCCCCCAGTCTATGATGAGTCTGGAATCTTGTTGATTTTTTCACGGCTTCCTTAATGTTACTTGCATCACTAATGCAGTAACTTTAGTGGAGTTGTAGAGTTTACTTAATTTTTGCAAATATTTAAAAACAACACATTGAAAGACACTCTTTCAGCTTCCCCAATGACGGGACTCCCGCATTGGATAAAGCATAATAAACATATTGAGTGAAAACAAAAACAGACCACAAAAGAAAAATGAGGGGAACGAACAAAAGGGGAAATTAAGTAAAGGAAAGATAATAGCATGCATATAACAGGCCTAAACATAGTAAACAAACAGATTAGACATAGGAGGAAAAGTATCCCTTTTTAGGAAACAAAAGTACAGGTGGTATTTTAAAATGGCAAGTGATCCTCTGATAGCGGCAAGGGAAACATCACGAATGAAGTCGTTGTTCAGTTGGAACTTCTTGCAGAAACTGGCAAAGAGGGGAGGTATGGTGCCCCTAGCGCCAACCATTAGCCCAACTACTTCAATGGAGGTGAGATGATATTTCTCCAAATAGAATGGAACTGTGGGCTCATAAATTCTGAATTTATAACAGTGCAATTTAGGTGAAATTGCAGTGATAAGTTTCCAATTTATAATTATTACTATGTTAAACGTCTCTAAAAATAATATGTTAAAAGCCTAAAGCAGTAAAATCAATATGTCGCTTAAGCGGTAAGAAGAGGGAAATTTTTGTGTGTGTTAGGTTGGGAATACTGAATGTGGTATTTTAGACTTTCCGCGGATTGGTTTTGTGCGGAAACCAAGCAAATACGCACGATCTCGCACAAATAAATATATGTGTAGCCTCTACGAGCGGGAGACATAAAACGTTTTGTATTGGTTATTTTACGACGCTTTATCACATGCTATGGTTATCTAGCGTCTAATTGAGATGAAGGTGGTAATGACGCCGAAATGGGTCCAGGGTTCAACGCCGAAATTTACCAAGCATGTGTTGAGGGAAAACTCCGGAGAAAACATTAACCAGATAACTTGTCCCAATCAGGATTTGAACCCGGACCCGCTCGTTCCATGGTCAAGCATGGTAACCGATATTCCACAAAGGTGGATTGAAATAAAACTTAAGTTGTAAATGTCTAATAATAATTTTAAATATTAGTGCAATGGTGGACAATAAATTAGGAATAAATTTAACGATTTTATACCCAGTTCTCTTACAATTTGAAAATAAGCAATTGGTTTATGATAGCTAAAATAAGATACAAAATACGAAAAATGGATAATAGAAAACTAAATTCTTGTTTTACTCTGTGGATCGGGTCTCGGCATAGCTCAGATGTTAAGAGCACTCACAAGAAAAAAATTTCATTCTCGTGGGGGCAGATAAAAAGTTTTTTTTTCTTCCACCATGTTAATAATATCAAAACGATTTTCCTAATCGCATATTATAGAACAAAGTTAAAAAGTAATGGTGCATGCCCTTGCTTTAGCCCACAGTGAAATGAGAAAACGTCAGACAGAAATTGACCTATGCGGACCATGCTGTATGTTTCACCGAGATAGATTTTAATTAATCGAAATAGCTTCTTCGGAGTACCAAATTCAATAAGAATATTATATGCAACTTCTCTCGTAACCAAGTCATATGCCTTTTTGAAGTCTATGAATAACTTATGTACTGTGCCCTTATGCTCCTATTTTTCGTCCAATATCTGTCGAATGCAAAAAATCTGATCAATTGTCGATCTATTATGCCTGTTATCATTATTATTATTATTATTATTATTATTATTATTATTATTATTATTATTATTAGTGTCTCAGTGAAACGTACAGCAGAGTTCGTATAGGTCAGTTTCTGTCAAATGCGTTTCCAATTCACTGTGGGCCAAAGCAAGGAGATGCACTATCACCTTTACTTTTTAACTTTGCTCTAGAATATGCCATTAGGAAAGTTCAGGATAACAGAGAGGGTTTGGAATTGAACGGGTTACATCAGCTGCTTGTCTATGCGGATGACGTGAATATGTTAGGAGAAAATCCACAAACGATTAGGGAAAATACGGGAATTTTATTTGAAACAAGTAAAGAAATAGGTTTGGAAGTAAATCCCGAAAAGACAAAGTATATGATTATGTCTCGTGACGAGAATATTGTACGAAATGGAAATATGAAAACTGGAAATCTATCCTTTGAATAAGTGGAAAAATTCCAATACCTGGGAGCAACAGTAACAAATATAAATGATACTCGGGAGGAAATTAAACACAAAATAAATATGGGAAATGCCTGTTATTATTCGGTTGAGAAGCTTTTATCATCCAATCTGTTGTCAAAAGATCTGGAAGTTAGAATTTATAAAACCGTTATTTTACCGGTTGTTCTTTATGGTGTGAAACTTGGACTCTTACTTTCAGAGAGAAACATAGGTTAATGGTGTTTGAGAATAAGGTGCTTAGGAAAATATTTGGGGCTAAGAGGGGTGAGGTTACAGGAGAATGGAGAAAGTTACACAACACAGAACTGCACGCATTGTATTCTTCACCTGACATAATTAGGAACATTAAATCCAGACGTTTGAGTTGGGCAGGGCATGTTGCACGTATGGGCGAATCCAGAAATGCATATAGAGTGTTAGTTGGGAGGCCGTAGGGAAAGAGACCTTTGGGGAGGCCGAGACGTAGATGGGAAGATAATATTAAAATGGATTTTAGGGAGGTGGGATATGATGATAGAGACTGGATTAATCTTGCTCGGGATAGGGACCAATGGCGGGCTTCTTTGAGGGCGGCAATGAACCTCCGGGTTCATTAAAAGCCAGTAATTAATTATTATTATTATTATTATTATTATTATTATTATTTTAATTTGCTTCAATAACTGAGTCATGTAGGTTTTCGATGTGCCAAATAATACTGTACTGTATTGAGTAAAGTGAACTCCACTTAAAAATAACTGTTGAAAACTGAACTCTGGGAGAAGTGATTCCAGGCAATAATACTGTCATTTGAGTAACGAATCCTAACTTACAGAATCCTACATTTCAGAAATTGAACTCTCTCCACATCGTCAAATTAGTAAATCCAAGAAAAATCTTCATCTACGTTGCAGGCCTTAAACTATATATAACCTTACAGTTGTGCAATGTGAAGAATTTGCCCAGCCCTGATTGGAGAAGGTCGGAAAACGTTAGGGACTCTGATAGAAAATCAAGTTTTCGATACAAATAGTTTTATCTTGGCTGGGATGATTGTTTGTGCTGTCATCAGGATTGCAGGTCCGTGGAATTTAATATGGAATCTGTCAGCCGTGCCGGCCCGGTATCGATTTCCTGTACTGCCGCTGACAGCCACAGTATCTCCGCAGAATTAGTTTCCAGCGAATTAAAACCCGTTCCCAAGAATCCGATGTATAGCGGGATTGTCCCGACCTCCTGCAGCGACCTCTGACACGCTGCCCGCTCCAGTGTTTGGCGATGATGTTTAATCTTCGTGCCTTTTAGCCAGCTCACTTTTAATTAAAGGAGAAAGACGTGAGGTTTGTGCTGATATCGAATGTGGGACAGGGTTTCTACAAACACTTCGTTTTCTGCTGTCTTCAGAGAGTTCAAAAACTGCTCAGATCTGCAGATACATAAACTACCATCACTATTAATACAGGGACATCATTTTATTTTTACTAACATTTTTAATATTAACCTGGCTATACCTTTAGAGAACCGGAAACACCGTTTGCTACTCCCTTCCACGACTGACGTTCGATGACACTGGCGTAAAACACAAACAAATCACTCTACTAGGTATAGGAGGGAAGAAAACTAGAAAATATCGCGATTTGAGTTCGATAATTTTCATTAGGTTTTTGTTTAATCAAAATACAGTACAGTATTAAAATGAGTGTTTTTACTGACGAACTGAGCTATCCATTCGAACGTATTCATTATGCAGTGTATATTATACTGTCTACAGCACATTAGCGTACAATATAGAGAATGAAGTTAAATTGAAAAATAATCATAGTATGGATATTTAAACACATTTTTCAAAATGGTGGCCGTTCATTTCGATACAGGCTTCAGTTTTTTGTGCATATTATCGCACTATAGACTATTGCACCTAATTCCAATTACAGTTTCGTCCTTCGTACTAGTAACTCATGTTGAAATAATTCTGTACCTAGTCTATAAAAAACTTACGTACTGTAAATTCAATCTTCACTTCTGCCCGACCCGCACAGATAAAATTACTCAGACATGCTATCTACTATCCGTCCAAGTGGTTATGCCGCAGGATCGTAGACAGGGGGAAATCACGTGACAGTTAATTACTTAACGAGGTCCTTTTATTTAACTTATTTTAAACAGTTATATAATATTAGGTACTCTTTTATAGAGTTACTAGTACGAAGGACGAAACTGGTAATTGGAATTAGGTGCAATAGTCTATAGTGCGCGATAATATGCACATTAGAACTGAAGCCTGTATCGAAATGAACGGCCACCAATTTAAAAATTGTGTTTAAATATTCATATTATGATTATTTTTCAATTTAACTTCATTCTCTATAGTCTACGCTAATGTGTTGTACACAGTATCATGTACAGTAGTCACAAAAAAAACCGGACCGACCCTTGTAGATGATTTCAGAGCCGTGTTCACAGTGATAACATGATAGACTGGTAACTAAGACTTTCGTGGTTCGAATCCTGCCTGGGAAGGAAACTTTTCTTTGTTCCTTATTCAAATTTATTCCCACAAGTTTTCGATTGCAGCGATATTTTACTACTTAATTAACTTAATATTCCCAAAACATGAATTTTACCAGCTTATTTTCTAATGGCTTTGGAAATGGGCTACGTCAGCAGTCGAATTCAATTTAAATAATTAGTCATTTAGAGTGGGAAGTTCTGAAATGAAAAAGCTCTGTATGTATGTATGTATGTATGTATGTATGTATGTATGTATGTATGTATGTATGTATGTATGTATGTATGTATGTATGTATGTATCTATATTCTTCATCTTATACAGTTTCAGTTTGCTAGAAATGGAACTCGCTTCCGAGTGATGTAAGGGGTTGTTGGACAATAACTTCATTTAGGTCAAAATTACATAAATTCTTACTTAACAGATTAATTACTGATTAATATTTATTACATATAATGAATCTAACATCTGTCCATTCTTATTATTATCATTAATTTCTCTAAATAGATTTACAAAACCTCTAATCGCAATTACATTAATATTCTCATTATAGAAATATATTTTAGATTTATATATATATATTTTTTCTCCCTGTAACATAGTTCTAGTAAGCTTATATTAAATTAATTTTCATCATTTTACTAGCTATCTCAAATCTCAAATTAATTATAATTGATTGAATTAAATTAGCTCATAAATTAAGTTACTACTTTACCTTAAAATTTTATCTAAATTTAAATAAATAAGTAATCTACTAGTCGTTAAAACTTAGCTGAAGAATATTGCTGGAGAACCTTTTAAGTGTAGTGTAAATATTCGTAATTTAAATATGTATTGTGTTGATTAAGGCTTGGTGAGTGGAAGAGAAGGCCTTATGGCCTTAACTCTGCCAGCGAAAATAAAACATTATTATTATTATTATCATTATTATTATTTTATTATTATTATTATTATTATTATTATTATTATTATTATTATTATTATTATTATTAATATAATAGAACAAGTAAATAGTTTTAAATACCTTGGATGTGTTTTATCTATATACCAAATGAATAAAGATTCAGAGGAAAATGTGCAATAGTATAATAAGCTAAATGGCTGTATTGGGAGATACCTAGAAAAAACATGAGAACAGAAGTAAAGTTAAGGATGTATAATGTAATCTCAAAACCCGCCCTACAATACGGGAGTGAAACTTGGCTTATGAGGGAGGAAGATAAGAGACGGATCGAGACTTCGGAGATGAGATTCCTGAGATCAATGCTTGGTGTAACACGGAGGGATAAACTAAATAGCGAAGATATAAGGAAACAACTGAAGTGCGAAAGGATGGTCGAAGAGATTCAGAAGTACCAGAATACATGGTATAACCATATCATGAGAATGTCTCCTGGACGTCTTCCGAGGCAAGCATACTTTTATAAGCCTACCGGCAGACGAGACGTTGGCCGTCCAAGGAAGAGATGGACGGAACAAATATTCCTTTAGTTTCGGAACGGGACAAAAACCCAATCCTTGAAAAGAAGAAGATTATTATTATTATTATTATTATTATTATTATTATTATTATTATTTTATATCTGTGTGTACAGCTATTTTTAAATGTATCTCCAAACAATAGAAAGTCATTGAGTTCCTTGTATTTGCTGAGTGTCACAGTGTTCTAATTTCGGACACCCTGTACTCTTTGTCTCGGATGTTGACCGCGTCCTGAGGGCGAGATGTAGAAGCTGCAGCGCATCTGATCTGCCGTAAGGTGAACTGTCAGTCCACACATGGGGAACATTTGGTGACAGTGTACGCTTCTGTCTTGTGGGGCGGAATAATGAGGGATGGTTTCCTTCCTCTCGCTAAATCTTGGAAGTGGTTGCCATGGTCGCAGCAGAACCTGGGAAACCAGTCAAGTGCGTCGTCCTGCTCCTGGTAATTCAGCTGCTGGTAATGCAGAAATCTCACAAGGATGAGAAGCAAATCAGTGGCGAGATAGGATCTTATTCCTGCTGTGTAGTATCAATTCATTTCTTCTACTTGCTTCCTCTTTCATTGTCTCCTTTGACCTGTTTCTATCTTCTATACTTCCAGCCCTCTCTTTTCCCTCCTCGTCTCTCATGTGCCTTTCTTTTGCGTTTATCTTCCTCTTTCTCTTTTCCTTGCTATTTCTTGCTCTTCTGTTCTTAGTTATCTTGCTCTTTCGCTTCTTCTTTCTTTCACTTCCGTTTACTTTCCTGTCATTCATTATTTTCCTCATGTATTCTGTTTCTTTCACTCAAACCTTTCATTTCGTTTCTTTTTTTCTAACTTAGTAACTCTTCCATTTTTCATGTTTTTTATTTCTACTTTCTCTTTTCTATTTCAGTTTATTTCCCTGTCTCTTTTTCACTTTTTGTTTCTCTTAACATCCTCTTTCTCTTTTTAAACTTTGTCTTCTTATATATTCACTTACTCTTTCTTTTTTCACTGTTTCTTCCTCTTCCATTTTCTATTTAAGTTCCTCTTCCATTTTCTCTCTTTTTCACTTTTCTTGCTCCTTCACTTACTCTTTCTTTTTCACATTTCTGCATCTTCAATTTTCTCTTTCTTCTTTTCCAATAATTTTCTTCCCCTTCTGCAATTTCTTCTTTCCCATTTCACCTTTCTTCCTCCTTTTTCATTTTCTTCTTCCATTTCTTTTTCACTTCTTCTTCCTCTTTTTCACTTCTCTCTGCGTCGGTTTTACTTTTCTTTCCTCTTTCATTTCCTCATTTTCCCATTTTTATTCCTTTCTTTTCACTTCTTATTTTCCTTTTCAACTTTTTCTTCTGCCATTTCATTTTTTCATGTCTTTTCAATTTTCTTTCTCTTTTCACTTTTCTTCCTTCTTTTCACTTCCTCTTTCCCTTTCCACTTTTCTTCCTCCTCTTTCACTTCGCTCTTGCTCTGTTTTACTTCTCCTTACTCTTTCATTTCCTCCTTTTCCCATTTTTATTCCTCTGTTTTCACTTCCTGTTTCTCTTTTCAACGTTTCGTCCGTCTTTTCACTTTCTCTTTCCCTTTTTCACTTTTCTTCCTCCGCTTTCACTTCACTCTTCCTCTGTTTCAATTTTCCTTCCTCTTTCATTTCCTCCTTTTCCCAGTTTTCTGCCTCTTTTCACTTCTTCTTTCACTTTTCATTTCGCTCTTCCTCTATTTTACTTTACCTTCCTCTTTCATTTCCTTCTTGCCAGTTTTTTCCTCACTTTTCACTTCCTACTTCTCTTTTTCACCTTTTCTTCCTCCTTTTCACCTCCTCTTTCTCTTTTTCACTTTTCCTTTTTCACTTCTTCGTTCATTTCCTCCCTTTTCACTTCCTCATTCTCTTTTCACATTTTCTTCCTATTCTGTTTCCTCTTCCTCCTTTTTCAGTTTTCCTTTCTGATCTTTATCTATCTCTTTATTTCTTTAATTTTTCTCCCTCTTCTCTTTCTTTCCCTTCCTTTTTTCTCGCGCCTTCTTTTCCTTATTGTGATCTTTCTCAGTCACTCTCCCACTCTTTTTATTTCAAAATTTGTATTCCATGTTACGACCTCTCTTGAAGTCCTATCTTATCTCCCACTATCTATCCCTACCATGGTTTCTTCTCTAATATATAAATGATCTTACAATAATAATGGTACTAGTTTACATTAATATTCGTACTAGATTACAATAATATTCGTAGTAGATTACAATAATATTCGTAGTAGATTACAATAATATTCGCAGTAGATTACAATATTCGTAGTAGATTACAATAATATTCGTATTAGATTACAATAATATTCGTACTAGATTACAATAATAATATTCGTAGTAGATTACAATAAATTCGTAGTAGATTACAATAACAATATTCGTACTAGATTACAATAATATTCGTAGTAGATTACAATAATAATATTCGTACTAGATTACAATAATATTCGTAGTAGATTACAATAATATTCGTACTAGATTACAATAATATTCGTATTAGATTACAATAATATTCGTACTAGATTACAATAATATTCGTACTAGATTACAATAATATTCGTATTAGATTACAATAATATTCGTATTAGATTACAATAATATTCGTAGTAGATTACAATAATAATATTCGTAGTAGATTACAATAATATTCGTAGTAGAGTAGAATAATATTCGTACTAGATTACAATAATATTCGTACGATAGTAGAATACAATAATATTCGTACTAGATTACAATATTCGTAGTAGATTACAATATTCGTAGTAGATTACAATAATATTCGCAGTAGATTACAATAATATTCGTACTAGATTACAATAATATTCGTACTAGATTACAATAATATTCGTAGTAGATTACAATAATATTCGTAGTAGATTACAATAATAATATTCGTAGTAGATTACAATAATAATATTCGTAGTAGATTACAATAATATTCGTAGTAGAGTAGAATAATATTCGTACTAGATTACAATAATATTCGTACGATAGTAGAATACAATAATATTCGTACTAGATTACAATATTCGTAGTAGATTACAATATTCGTAGTAGATTACAATAATATTCGCAGTAGATTACAATAATATTCGTACTAGATTACAATAATATTCGTAGTAGATTACAATAATATTCGTAGTAGATTACAATAATATTCGCAGTAGATTACAATAATATTCGTAGTAGATTACAATAATATTCGCAGTAGATTGCAATAATATTCGTACTAGATTACAATAATATTCGTACGATAGTAGAATACAATAATATTCGTACTAGATTACAATATTCGTAGTAGATTACAATAATATTCGCAGTAGATTACAATAATATTCGTACTAGATTACAATAATATTCGCAGTAGATTACAATAATATTCGTAGTAGATTACAATAATATTCGTAGTAGATTACAATAATATTCGCAGTAGATTACAATAATATTCGTAGTAGATTACAATATCTACATTCTACAGTATAATAAATTGAGTAACTGTATATATCATAAAATATGCATTATTGGATTCGCTTTGATGTGAAGGGATTAGTCTATACTCGTATGTGATTCTTAGAGAGAAGGTAATTCCATCAGAAGTGCTCTCCATTTAAGTATGCCATAGCAAACACGTGTGGGAGAAATAAAATCTGCTTCTTCTTCAAAGTTTTGCCTTTTACATCGACTCACATAGGCCTGTTAACAAATGCACATCGGCATCGGCCATCTAAACCACAAACTACCACACTAATGGCGGTTTAGAACGCTTAAGGACCGGTACACAATGGTAAACTTCAGCAGTAGAGTTGAAACTGTCGATTTGAAACTGGGCTTAGGTTTGATGTTATGTATTAGTGGTCTGGGGGTGGGTTTGGAATGGAAAACTTAACCGCAAGTAGTAGGGGAGACTGCAGAGCGAGGGGGTTGATCGTTATTCCAGAGGGTTGCTTAGGATTCTCGCAGAAACAAGGAAGTGGGTTCTGGCATCAAGGGGAGAGGCTTTGAGGGATGGTCCGTTTTCCCTAATGGAAGACTCACCCCCGTGTATAGTGCAATATCTGTGAAGCTCCCACACATATAACTCCCCGTGCACCCCTCACCGCCAACCATTTCCTTTCGCCATTTTCTAAATGACCCGAAATATTCTTGGAGAAGAGAAATCTTCAAATCCATAACAATCAATCTCTATTTTAGGGCTTCAACCCCTTTCCGTCTCTGCGTTCTATGTACATGGAATTTAATTTTCATACGACTCTTTTAGTTGCAAACCATAGTGTTCTCGAGACCACATTCTGTCTCAGGGCATACAGAGATAAGGTTAGTTGTTCGTAGACTATATTGACGTGACGTCATGTTTGGCGCGTGCCACAGGTATTATCAGGGAACATTTGCATCTTGTTTGTTCTGCAGTTCTTTTCATGATTCAAAACTAGACCCCGGAGACTATTCACATAGCATTCTAGTGATAAAAATTGGTACTACGATGGCCTTTCTACAATTTAAATTATTTCTTCATTTATTTGATTTATTTTCACTGGTGCCTGCAGAGTTAAAGGCATAAGTCCTCCAATTCTACTAAACCAGTATACAGATACAGACAAAATATAAATAACATCAATACAGAAAACAATATAATAATAATAATAATAATAATAATAATAATAATAATAATAATAATAGCAAAATGTACATGTTTCCTTACATGTAAATCTACCCGCCCCTGATTATACGAGTCCTCCAGCTTGGGGGTTGGGCGAAGGGCTAACAACCCATCACCGTAAAAAAACAGCTTGTTACGAAATCTAGCTAATCTATATAGCTCTATTGATAAATTGTTTGTGTTTGTAATTTAAGTAGTTTGCATGATATGTATTACCAATTTCTGTATATCACAACTGGTTGAATTGTTTATGCCTTAAATTTAACTAACTTACTTGTTTTGTATTATATATATAGCTCAACTGGTGAATGATCGTTTGCGTTTGTAAATTTAATAATCTGATTGGCTATGTATTGTATACTTTTAGTAGAGCCATCGATGTAGCTCAGTCGGCAGACTCGCTGGGCTGCTGATCCGGAGCTGCGTTCGGGCTTGGGTTGGATCCCCCTTTGGTCTTTGGTTTCTTCCGAGGTTTTCCACAGCCATGGGACTGAAGCCGGATGGTCTATGACGAGTCCTTGGCATCAACCCCTTTGATTTTATTACCCTCCTTTGATCTGATTACCTGGTTGGGTTTTTCCGAGGTTTTCCCCAAACAAAAGGCAAATGCCGGGTAATATTTTGGCGAATCCTCGGACCTCACCTCATCTCACTACATCTCGCCAAAATATTGCAAAAAAATTGCACAAAATTGCAAAAATTATAGAAAATTACTAAATTGTGAAACTATGAAAGTTTGTGAAAATTGTAATTGTAATATTGTAAAATTTTGACTTCTTCCACATCTTAAAGCTTCATTGCTCATGTAAGATCTATGGAATAAAATAAATGAATGAATGAATGAATGAATGAATGAATGAATGAATGAATGAATGAATAACAATAAGCCTCGGAATGGGACTGATTCTCTGGCACGACCACAGAAAAGAAATAAGGTTATAAGATTTACGCAGTTGCAGGCATTGTATTCTTCACCTGACATAATTAGGAACATTAAATCCAGACGTTTGAGATGGGCAGGGCATGTAGCACATATGGACGAATCCAGAAATGCATATGGAGTGTTAGTTGGGAGACCGGAGGGAAAAAGATCTTTAGGGAGGCCGAGACGTAGTTGGGAAGATAGTATTAAAATGGAGTTGAGGGAGATGGGATATGATGGTAGAGACTGAATTAATCTTGCTTAGGATAGGGACCAATGGCGAGCTTATGTGAGGGCGGCAATGAACCTCCGGGTTCCTTAAAAGTCAGTAAGTAAGTAAGTCCTTTAGTAGTAAACATGTAAAATGCTCTAAAAATTTGGTTAAAAAAATTATAAGGAAAAAATTTGTCAGTTTTAGTGCAGTGTCCCCTTAAGTCTTGTATGTTTTTCTCCGTCTGAACGGCTTAGATGATTGTAAGAAAAAATAACTGCAGGGTTTGTGCCATGGCGACACTATGCATGACCAGAGAGAAGAGCACGCCCACAATAAGTTCACAGATGAGTGGAGATACGAATTTCCTTTAAGTATCCCACGATCGTATTAAATCCCGGACCCCGCCTTATAATAAAATGTTCCTTCTGGATATAGGTCAAGGTCGTAGTAGAGCCTCGCTTCCTTTCGTAATAAAAATTTTTCCTGTGAGCGATCTGTAGTCAATAATTCCAGTTAGAAACGAGAATGTAATTCTGTAGGAGTCGAGAGAACGTAGGTGTGTGCTCTAGAAGGAAACCATTCTTGTGTTGAAATATAAAAGAAGTTTCTTTTACAAGAAAAAGTCGGTGTGCAGGAAATGACGCAACCTTCATCATTATAAATGTATTCTTTACGCTGTTCATAATGGTAGATTTCTTTCATTGTGTTTTGTATGACATTTTATAATTTACTAGTGGCTTGTGCAGCAAATGCTGCTGCAAACTAAGTTCGTTAGACGTTCCAATAAAAATTTTTCAGATTTATTTTCAATGAAGAATACTTGTCTTTTTAATAGTTATTTGCTTCCATAATAATGAAACATACTCCCTCTCAACGAATTTTTTTAGGCCAAATACTTTCTCTTGAACCTATCCAACTTCAGTTTTTGAGTTTCAACGCGAAAACGCAAGTATCAATGTCAGGACGATAGCAGTAGCTATTTCAGGTCATTGTGGATTGTAGGCGAAAGTTAAAAAAATATCAGGTTTGCTAAGCTTTCGAACAATAGCATTTTCGTATAGTTGCTGCATGTAGAACTTGAAATGTAGAGCGTAAAATCATTTTATCCTACTAAGAGATCTTGCTGAAATGATCTGGAGACTACAAAATTTTCTAGGCCTCTTATTTTATCAGTAAGTAGGCCCTAATACCTTTTGATCTTTCCTTAGGAACTGTAATTTTTACGCTCTCTCGAGCCAATACTGAAGACAATGACACACACTACACCGCCATTAAGTATATGAAAAAGACCAAAGCCCACTGGGCTAATAACTATAAAAATATTTCATTTTCAATAACAATATTATTATCTTACTTAAGGTTTGTAGTTATATATAGCAGCCACTCAGTAAATTATAGAAATGAAGATCTAAATTAAGATATTATCTACATTTACTTATATAACCTCAAAACGTTTCAGTTTCATGTCATCAATATAGCATCAGTATTATGTACAATTAATGAAAAATAGATGCATCATGGTATTAACTATAATAATATTTAATTTATAATGATAATAATGTCATTAAACCACCTCAAGTTTCGTAGATTTGAATATCCAATACACAGCTGTACTCAGAAAATTAGTATACACTGCAGAATCAGTTTTTAATAGCAAATTGAAATGAGCTCTAAATATGTCGGCAATCCTGCAGGTCATGGCCTTCGTGTAATAGCCTATTGTTTATTGTAGTGTGTGTTTTGTTCTGAAATTCAATAAAGTCGGCCGTGATTCGATAAAATTAGTTCTCAAAACTGACAACAGATGGATTTTGGAAAATAGAAAAATTATGTAGGAAAATTGACATTTCACTGAAAACTACTACTTTTCCGAAGAAACTTTGGGTTCCAAGCTTCAAAATGAGGGGTCATTTATTAAAATCCGTTCAGCCGTTTTCCCGTAATTTCCATTACCAGTTCAAATTATAACTTATATATAGATTTTCTTGAACTAGCATTGAAAAAACAAACATAAGTTGCACTCAAATTAGGAGAACGGCTTTCGATATCTGTTTCGCAAGCACACAGACATTCTATAACTTTTAAAAAATAACAAATCTTACTTGATTTATAAATTTTACGATTTTAGCAGAAGTAGGACTTTCACTGTCAGAAATCATCATAAAAGATATATTACATTGTAATAATTGCTGTAATTATAAATTATTGCTGCTGGCTAAAGCAAGGAGATGCACTATCACCTTTACTTTTTAACTTCGCTCTGGAATATGCCATTAGGAAAGTTCAGGATAACAGACAGGGTTTGGAATTGAACGGGTTACATCAGCTGCTTGTCTATGCGGATGACGTGAATATGTTAGGAGAAAATCCACAAATGATTAGGAAAAACACGGGGATTTTACTTGAAGCAAGTAAAGAGATAGGTTTGGAAGTAAATCCCGAAAAGACAAAGTATATGATTATGTCTCGTGACCATAATATTGTACGAAATGGAAATATAAAAATTGGAGATTTATCCTTCGAAGAGGTGGAAAAATTTAAATACCTGGGAGCAACAGTAACAAATATAAATGATACTTAGGAGGAAATTAAACGCAGAATAAATATGGGAAATGCCTGTTATTATTCGGTTGAGAAGCTTTTGTCATCTAGTCTGCTCTCAAAAATCTTGGAAGTTAGAATTTATAAAACAGTTATATTACCGGTTGTTCTGTATAGTTGTGAAACTTGGACTCTCACTTTGAGAGAGGAACAGAGGTTAAGGGTGTTTGAGAATAAGGTGCAGAAACATGGACATAATGACGAAGTGAAGAGAAGCGACTAGAAGCATTTGAAATGTGGATATGGAGAAGAATGGAGCTTGAGAAGTGGACAGACAGAATACGAAATGAAGTTATGTTGGAAAGAGTGAGTGAAGAATGAATGTTGCCGAAACTGACCAGGAAGAGAAAAAGGAATTGGTTGGGTCACTGGCTGAGAATAAACTGCCTTCTGAAGGATGCACTGGAAGGAATGATGAACGGGAGAAGAGTTCGGGACAGAAGAAGAGATCAGATGACAGACGACATTAAGATATATGGATCATATGGGGAGACAAAGAAAAAGGCAGAAAATATGAAAGGCTAAAGAATGCTGGGTTTACGGTGAAAGAACTGTCCATAGGCAGAAAATTGCGAATGAATGAATACTAATGTGCAGTGATATAACATTTTTTTTTCGTTGTTGGTAACTATATAGCGTCTATTAGATACTTTATGGTTGTGCTAACATTTGGAGTTGCTTGTCAACAATGTGACGCTGAAACGTGTGTTCAGCGACAGTCCTGACGTATTTTTATATTTGTGATGATTCGTTAATTATTATTAACCCGGCACACTCACAATCACACTCACATTCATACAAATTTCCAGAGTCTAGACACCCAGGGAATTCTTCTTCTTCAAGAAAAATTCACCGAGAGCTGAGCCCGGCCTCCTGGTCTGGAAGCCAGCATACTGACCATCAGACCACGGAGGCAGTCAAAACATAAATTTGACATATGGTTAATGTTGAATGTGCGTCGACGCCCACAACGCCTCGATATCTACTCCGCGAACTACCAATTTCTGAGCACCCTCGACAATATCTCTTCCTCCTCGCTTCCCCGTCGCATTTCCTCTTTGCTTGATTTGTTTCCTCCCTCTACCTCACTTTGTCCATTTCGTCTCTTTGCCGACTTCATCTCCATCTATTACCGCCCTCCGGTCGTCACTGCCCATCCATTTTCGTTAGGCAGGGCGTCGCTCCCATATTCCGAGTTCCCTGGGAACCCTCACCGGCGGCGAGCGGCGTGAACCCAGAAACTATTTCGATGAGTGCGAGAGCTGTGTACACAGCGCCCACTGTGTGCTTTGTTCCGCGTCATGAATGGAAATCGCTCTGCAACTTCATTTCAGTATCAGTTGAAATTGCGTGTTGTAACTAAAAGTTCACAAGGCTTTGATCACGTTCAACATCGAATGGTTTTGCGTGCGATTTGGACATTCCAGCTTTCTTCAATTTATACAGGATGTTTCAAGAGGAATGTTACAATATACTGATTCTCGAACTTATTAGAAATTGTTTTAGAGCCAAGGAGAGCCTTAGCGCTTTACAGCGGAAAGGAAAGAGACAGACGAAAGAAGTAGTATATGCCGCTTGGTCGAGCTATATTCAGGGATGGCCAGCACTGATTTAATGTATGTATGTATTTATTCACACTGCAAATGGGTATATACCCGGTGGCAGTGGTAACTAATTACACTCAATAATGACAATTAATAATAAACACAACTAATAAAAACAATAATTAATAATAGTAATAATAATAATTATTTATTTATTTATTTATTTATTTATTTATTTATTTATTTATTTATTTATTTATTTAGAATATTAACGTGCAAAACAACAGCACAAGGCCAATTACTGTTTAGCACAAAATAAAAACAAAACAAAACAAAAACAACAAATGATGATGAGAATGAATGATACAAAATGGCAGTGAGATGAAATACAATCAATATAACAGTCTACATTAATGAATTGACCAAATGCAAAAAAATAAATAGCACTAATAATTATTAAAATTAGTTCAGTGAGATAATTAAAATAATGTCAATTAAATAGAATGAATTACAAATGAATTAATAAAATCATATAAATGAAGACTGGAATAATATAAGTAATATTGTAAAGATATGCAATAAATAATAATAATAATAATAATAATAATAATAATAATAATAATAATAATAATGATCCAACATTAAAATGAAGCATGGTCACTTAAAATAATATTTAAAGTAAATCTAATTCGTATCTTAACCCTAAGCTCGAACTAAGACCCACGAGTCTGACAGGTTCATATCTGCACAAGTACCTTTCGGCACTACACTTATTTCGCTGTCAACTCATTCTCTGCACTAATTCTACCTGATTTCACTAACACTTCTAACCATTTCACTGTTCAAATATTTTGCACAGCCACTTCACTAACAACTTACACAATAGACTTCACTGACACTACACACTTTTCACTGGCACAACACACTTCCTCACTGATGGAACACTTCAAATAACAAGATATCAATTACACCGTTTAAGTAGTGTGTATAATATACTACCGTCTATTAGTAAAGTCCTTAAGCCTATTTTAAATACATTTTTGGTTATTGGTAAAGCCTTTAGTAAGTCTACAGGTAAAGCATTCCAGTCCCTGATAGTACGATTGAGAAAAGAAAACTTTCCAGTGTCCGTCCTCTATCTTCTTTCCCTCAATTTATATGAGTGGTCGTTCCTTGAAGAGTAATTTGGCGGCTGCAACCTATTTTTATTTCTCTCCAGGCAGGCTCACCTCTGTGTGTTTTGATCAGTGCGCATAATCGAATTCGCGTTCTCCGGTCCGTGAGTGTGTCCCATTTTAATGGTGAATTATTACGACAACACTTGAGAGCCCGTTTTTTTAATCTTTTCCAGTGTCTTAATATGTTCTAATCTGTAAGGATCCCAACATGCAGCACCATATTCCATTACTGGACGAAGTAGTGATTTATATGCAATCTCTTTGGATTTATCAGATAAAGGGAAGAGAACTTATTAAAACTGTAACCATGTTAATTTTTAGATTTGTCTGAGAAGTATAAGTGCATTATAAGAATGTAAGTTTTAATTTTAATGCTCATTTTTCACAAGTTCGAGATTTTTATTCAGAAGAAATATCTTCTCGACTTTTTTTTTATAGAAAAGTGAAATTTTCATATATAGGCCTATTTATTTAGTAGCCTTACAGAATGTTTTCGTGAATCTAATATACCGTAAATACGTATTACTGAACATAGTGTATTGAAATGTTTGAAAATATTCGCATGGAAATTGTTTGTAAGGAAATGAATTAACAAAGCAACTACTGTTACATTATAAGCAAAAGATACTTGCCCATGTGTTGTAAAAATGTTAGCTCTATACTTCAGCATATTTCGAGAAAATAATTTAATATTTTGATGGTAGGAAGTTGCTCACCAATATCACCTTAAAAGCATAATGCGAAAAGAGTTTTGTTATGGAATATTAGTTACACTTAAAACATATACAGCATCTAGGTAACTTTTCTTTGTACTGTAATATTGTTTTGATTGGTTTATTGATTACTTTTATAAGGCTTAAGGTACCATCATATCAATTCCAACTTATGTCATACTCAATCTCTTTTTTTTGGGATATCACTTTCTTTATGAATGATGTGTTTCATCCATTTAGTACAGTATAGTTGTACTACTATGGAATTTATGTGAATATTCCTTCTTAACTCTTTATTATGTTATTAACATTTGAAACAACTTTAATATTAAGAAACTGGTGTTAGTACTTTTGTTTTACAGCCAATATAGAAAACATCAAACAGAAAGAACCCATATAAAAATAACGACATAAAATTTCACGTTGCGTTTGAAGTTTGTGCACCACTATTTTCTTAATCCAACAGGTTGCTTATTCATATACACAACCCTTTCTCTTTCCATACTTAGCGCTTGATGCCCGCGCACGACGTCAAAGTCAGAAAAATGTGCTTGCTTTGACATCACTGCCATAGATAAAATATTTTCGCGGATTACTTCAAAGTCGTCATTAGAATGATGGATAGATTATATTTTGGGAATAATATTGAGTGTATACTGTAACTACAGATATTTCTATTATATTTTCCAAAATTCAATCAATGTCAACTGTACACAGTATATAAATTAAACAAAACTTAAATAATATAATACTGTTCTGAAAAGTAGATGCCCTTCATCAATATGTTACAGTGGAGTTGATTTTGAAACTAATCATCATCGAAATGTGGACATTACCTACTTCACGTTCATCACCAATTTCACCTTCATCTTGTAGCCATTGCTGCATTATTTTCCGAAAATTAGAATCAATGGGCATAGCTGACATGGTGGGATATGTTTGCAATAACTATGGGGCATATAATGATACTTACTTACTTACTTACTTACTGGCTTTTAAGGAACCCGGAGGTTCATTTCATTGCCGCCCTCACATAAGCCCGCCATTGGTCCCTATCCTGAGCAAGATTAATCCATTCTCTATCATCATATCCCACCTCCCCCAAATCCATTTTAATATTATCTTCCTATCTACGTCTCGGCCTCCCCAAAGGTCTTTATCCCTCCGGCCTCCCAACTACCACTCTATATGCATTTCTAGATTCCCTCATACGTGCTACATGCCCTGCCCATGTCAAACGTCTGGATTTAATGTTCCTAATTATGTCAGGTGAAGAATACAATGCGTGTAGTTCTGTGTTGTGTAACTTTCTCCATTCTCCTGTAACTTCATCCCGCTTAGCCCCAAATATTTTCCTAAGCACCTTATTCTCAAACATCCTTAACCTATGTTCCTCTCTCAAAGTGAGAATCCAAGTTTCACAACCATAAAGGACAACCGGTAATATAACTGTTTTATAAATTCTAACTTTCAGATATTTTGACAACAGACTGGATGATAAAAGCTACTCAACCGAATAATAACAGGCATTTCCCATATTTATTCTGTGTTTAATTTCCTCCCGAGTATCATTTATATTTGTTACTGTTGCTCCCAGGTATTTGAATTGTTCCACCTCTTCAAAGTTAAATTTCCAATTTTTATATTTCCATTTCGTACAATATTCTGGTCACGACGCATAATCATATACTTTGTCTTTTCGGGATTTACTTCCATACCTACCTCTTTATTTGCTTCAAGTAAAATTCCCATGTTTTCCTAATAATAATAATAATAATAATAATAATAATAATAATAATAATAATAATAATAATAATAATAATAATAATAATAATAAATAGAGGTGCAAAGAACTACACTGAATATAGGCTAAATAAGGGACTGGATTTATTCCTTATACTGTTTTAACCCTTAAATTCACAAAGTATCGTATAGTCGTATAGGATACAACAGGTTAATAGGCTAAATGCTACAATTTTAATAGAACAATAAAAAAAAATAGGTAGGAAAATTAAAATTTCACAATACTATAATATTGTACAACATATAAAAATATGGACATTGCGATAGTTGTTTTCTTTACGGTCCGACACGATTTAATAAACTAGTGTGAGAAAGGAAGCTTTGCCAAATTAAGGGTTAAGTGACAACCTTTCCCAATGCTGATTATATAACCAGTCAAATGTCTGTTAATATCTTCACAAGAGTAAGAACTCAACAGTTTTATGGGGTTTTCCCTTAACCAATTGAAGCAGAATAACTGGATAATTTTCGCCGTTGGACCCTGGACTCATTTCGTCATCATTAATTCACAATCGACCAACACTTTTTTTTTTTTTTTCGTTGTTGGTAACTCTATAGCTTTATGGTTGTGCTAACAGATGGAGTTACTTGTCAACAATGTGACGCTGAAACGTGTGTTCAGGTTACTGCCCAGCGACAGTCCTGATGAATTTTTTATATATTTTTTTTTGTGATGATTGGTTAATTAATATTAACCTGGCACACTCACAATCACAATCACACTCACATTCATACAAATTTCCAGACTCTAGACACCCAGGGAATTCCTATTCTTCAATAGGGAATCGAACCCGGGACCTCCTGATCTGGAAGGCAGCATGCTGACCATCAGACCACGGAGGGAGTCGACCAAGACTTACGATGGAATAAAATATATTACATATTTATGCAATAGATTATGTAAAAGAATTTATATCTTTGTTATACTTCGGTCATACGAGTATTAACCAATTAATATTTTACGTGTCATTTATTTAGCTTTATTTCAATCCATTCTCCAGTATGGAATTTTAGGGTGGAGACATGCTTGTATTTCTAATCTCACTCCACTAATACTTATTCAGAAAATAATAATTAAAATGTGCCTTAATAATTAATTGATTACTCATCCGAGCTTTTGTTTACTGATTTTAATGTTTCGAAAATTAAACAGATTTATTATATTGCCTTATTAATCTTCGTACATAAAAATCGTAATAAATTCAAATTGTATCATAATAAATATGAACTAAAAGATCCGATTTTATACGACTAGAGGAACCAAAGTGTTTCACAAACACAGCTCTGAGCCATGGTACCTACTTTGGTCCAAGGTTATACAATAAAATAATTGATAAATACCCAAATTTGGGAAATTTTAGTATCCGAAATTTAAAAAATAGCGTTAGGAATTTAATTTTTAAAAAGTATATATTGATTTAATATGTATATGTATTTGTATTACTTAAATTGTTGAAATTGAAATTGTATTTTTAAATTTAATGTATTCCTGTAATTTCTTTTTCTTGACCCAGTTTGTGTCAAATAATTATCTTTGTTTGTGTTTATCTTTGTGTTAAGATATCTTGCTGAGCACGAGTTTTTACTCCTTCAGGGAAGAACTAAGATTGTATTTTTGTACACGTTATTTTACTAACAATAAACAATAACAATATCATCATAACCCATACCATAGTCCGGGTTAAGTTCATGGTGCTGCGTGCTGTACTTGTACAAGAGTGCCACCGTTCGGCTACAAGTATCATTCACAGTGCGGTAGTAAGCACAATAAGCCCCAGGCTGCAGTGTAAGTCTTCGGGTCCTTTCTCGTAAAATATTTCCTAGTACTCTTCAAACACCCGGTATATTGAATTATTCAAGAGATAGTCTCACTTTGAAGTTTATTAATTTTATTTGTACTTATACTTACACGAAGATTCACGATGAAAGTGCTATGGTTCTGTAAAAATGATTTTGAATTTTTATGAAAATTAAATATAGGATAAAGGTTTGTAATATTGTGATATGAGTAATTTTGTGATAGTTCTTTTTGAGAATTTATTACAATTTTACTGAGCGAGAGGAAGATCGGTTTTTTGCGTCAACGTATTATGGGAATGTTCGTGGACAAGTTCCTGCACAAAACCGATCTTCCTCTCGCTCATTAAAATTATAATAAATTCTCAAAAAGAACTATCACAACATTACTTGTACCACAATATTACCAACCTTTACCCTACCAATAAATGGAACAGTTTGGCATAACAGACCAGATATTACAGATATAGACAAAATCTTCGTCACAAATTGTTGAAGAAATGTAGAAAGGCCAAGCAGAAAGGAATGTTGCAAGTGGTATCGTTTCTTCTCCTTCATAATTTACATTTAAAAAAGATTCTGCCTCTCGATTCTGTCTGTTGTAAATAACGCTACATCTTACCCTGTCACCGAACATTGAAGGTACTTTATGACGTCACTAGCCCTTGTTAAAATATTTTGGTGTGGCGAATGTTGTTGTGTAGGACACGTTAACTCCGTCATGCCTAAATGCTAATGGTTTTTTTTTTCTCATTGTTACAGGTAAGCTTGTTCATTAAGCAGTGGAAATTTTGTGGAGTACCTTTGCAGGTAAGATCAACACTTTGGAAGTGAAAAGTTGGTCTGCGTTCCCATACATCGTTTAAGTTGCAAGATTTCTTGTGGCAAAAGAATTGGGTCTGTTGTGTTGAATAACTGTGGTGGTAGGGTTTTGCAAGGTCAGTGTAACAAGTTTTTGGCACGTTTTGAAGTACCGATGCTTCTTCATTAGGAAATTAGTCCGTTCCGATTTAACAATTCTTCTGATCACCGTTTGTAAAGACTTGCTCTGATTTCTTCGTACTGATGGGTTGATAGTTTAAAGATCGTGTTGATATGTAGAAGTTGGCCTTCTTTCTATCGTTATTCTCCAATACAGTATCCATTGCCATTTCAAAAGAATTATCGAAAACTATACAGTCATTCCAGGTGTCACGAATGTTACAGTTTTACTATTTTCAAACTCCTTATTTTGAAAATGAAATGATTTTTGTCAACTTTTATTATTGGAATCAAAGTTAGAAGAACAGTATCATTTTACAGAAAAAAGTTGTTCGAATAAAATTTATTATTATTGCAGAAAATAAAGAAAAGGTTCCGTCACGGATGTTACATGATTTGTGAACTCACTTTACACCTTATTAACAAAAAGTGTAAAACTCAATTCTCTGCCTCAAACAGTGAAATTCATTCTCACAGTGTCAATGTGTAAGCTATGCAAATCTCATGGCATGCAATTGATTCATAAACCATAATCGGTAAATGTTTTAACTTCCAAGACAAAAAGGTCATCAAAATATGTCCCCACTAACATAATGTTCAACCAAGAAGGACCTAAACCAAATAGTCCCACATTTAATGTCCCACACATAATAGGATCGAGATAGTGAAAACTACTTCAACAAAAATGTTAATCATTGGAGATGAATTTATACTGTTGATCGTGTGGATGATAGTGATTAATCATTGGAGATGCATTTAGTGTATTGATCGTGTCGATGATAATGCTTAATCATTGGAGAAGAATTTATGGTGTTGATCGTGTGGATGATAGTGATTAATCAGTGAAGACAAATTTATAGTTTGATCGTGTGGATGGATGATTGTGATTAATCAATGGGATATGAATTTATGGTGTTGATCGTGTGGATGGTAGTGATTAATCAGTGAAGATGAATTTATAGTGTTGATCGTCTGGATGGATGATTGTGCTTAACCATTTGAGATGAATTTAGAGTGTTGATCGTGTCGATGATAATGATTAATCATTGGAGAAGAATTTATGGTGTTGATCGTGTGGATGATAGTGATTAATTGTTGGAGAAGAATTTATGGTGTTGATCGTGTAGATGATAGTGATTAATCAGTGAAGATAAATTTATTGTTTGATCGTGTGGATGGATGATTGTGATTAATCAATGGGATATGAATTTATGGTGTTGATCGTGTGGATAGTAGTGATTAATTGTTGGAGATGAATTTATGATGTTGATCGTGTGGATGATAGTGATTAATGAGTGAAGATGAGTTTATAGTGTTGATCGTGTGGATGGATGATTGTGAGTAATCATTGGAGATGAATTTAAAGTGTTGATCGTGTCGATGATAATGCTTAATCATTGGAGAAGAATTTATGGTGTTGACCGTGTGGATGACAGTGATTAATCAGTGAAGATGAATTTATAGTGTTGATCGTGTGGATGGATGATTGTGATTAATCATTGGAGATGAATTTAGAGTGTTGATCGTGTCGATGATAGTGATTAATCATTGGAGAAGAATTGATGGTGTTGATCGTGTGGGTGGTAGTGATTAATGGATGAAGATGAATTTATAATGTTGATCGTGTGGATGGATGATTGTGATTAATCATTGGAGATAAATTTAGAGTGTTGATCGTGTCGATAATAGTGATTAATCATTGGAGAAGAATCTATGGTGTTGATCGTGTGGATGACAGTGATTAATCAGTGAAGATGAATTTATAGTTTGATCGTGTAGATGGATGTTTGTGATTAATCAATGGGGTATGAATTTATGGTGTTGATCGTGTGGATGATAGCGATTAACCATTGGAGATGAATTTATATTGTTGATCCTGTGGAAGATATTGATTAATCATTGGAGATGAATTTATAGTGTAGATCGTGTGGATGATAGTGATTAATCACTGGAGATGAATTTATATTATAGTGTTGATCGTGTGCATGATAGCGATTAATCATTGGATATGAATTTATGGTGTTGATCGTGTGGATGATATTGATTAATCAGTGAAGGTGAATTTATGGTGTTGATCGTGTGGATGATAGTGATTAATTGTTGGAGATGAATTTATGGTGTTGTTCGTGTGAATGATTTCACCTATATATCTGCTCTCCGAAACTACTATATGACACCCCCTGTATTTGGATTGTACTAATATGATATGAAATACAAAATATTAATTTTACATATGGAGATCTCTTAAACTTCAATTTATGAGCTTTCAGTGTTGGTTATTCATTGTTATTGTGTGGATTGAAAATGTGGGTTGGTTTAGGCCTATGATGAGACTGTATTTACTGATTGGTGTGTGTGTAGTGCTTTTACTGTAATTGTGCTGTCTGTACAGCAACTTGATAGCGCACAGTTTCAGGGGGTTGGCCATTAGTTTGATCTGCTCTTGAATTGTGGTGATATTTGTAGCAATTACCACAGACACAAAGAGAGCTGTACAAAGTGGATTGATGATGCATTCAGCAGTGACTAACCACAGGGGCAAATCAGGACGGCTGCATTGTTAGAGTCATCACACAGCCGTAATAAAAATATGATCCGCACATAGTCAATCTGCACGTTTTCCAAGTAGTCGAGAATGGTGGTGCAGCTTATCGTTGGGTACCTCCATTGCTGAACGGCGTTGAGATTTGTAACTGTCACTTGATTTGGGAGGAATGGAATATAGCTCTGAAGCCGAGTTTACGTTTCAGATTGGTCTTTTGTAATAAATCTGTCTTTCCTATTCATTAATAAATTAATTGCATTCTTTCACACATTCGTGTACTATTCACTCATTGATTCGCATATTATTCATTTGTTTCTTCAATTTTCGTATTCTTTTTTGACGCAACCATTCTCTGCATCTTTTTTCGTATACTCGTTCGCATAGGCTATCCTTTTCTTCCTTGATGAATTTACTATATCATGTATTTAGGGTGACCAGATTTACATCGATAAAAAAGCGGACAAAAGGCTTAAAAAAGAAGGATATTGTTCGAAAAAATAGGACAGAAAATATGTACTTAGATTTAGGCTTAAGCCTATATTATACTATAAATTACATCTATATCAATTTTATTACAAAATATTTACAGTACAGATTTAGGCTTATATCATACTTAAAAGTATGTTAATATATATTTTATTACAAAATAATCATGATAAAACTTAACAACAACAATAATAATAATAATAATAATAATAATAATAATAATAATAATAATAATAATAATAATAATGATTTTACAGTTACATATATTATGAAAGACAAGGGAATTACAATATTAAAGATGACAGAAAATCTCTAATTAGATTTAGGCGTAGGCCTACATTATACTTAAAATGATGTCAATATAAATTTTATTACAGCATACTTACGGTGATAAAACTTAATACAATAATATAATAGTAATATGCGTTACAAGAGCGGTATGTTGAAGTTTTCATGTTCGAGGAAAAGTTTGAAAAAGCGAAACGTAGTTGAGCGTTTTTAATTTCCGAGAATTGAAAAAACATACCGCTCGTGTATCGTACATTATTTTGTGCGAAGATCGTTTATTACATACCTGAAAGAGGGATTTCTAATTAGTTGCAATGAAATCTCCATGTTGGTTTCTGTTCAATGACGGCAAATTTGCAAAACAAAGATATCTATCTTCAACATTGTTGCTTTAAAATGTTTTCTGTGTTTACTATACTCCAGCAGACCGTGATATACGTCTGTCTTTTTCTTTCCCCCAGTCTGTGGTGAGTCTGGAATCTTGTTGATTTTTCATGGCTTCCTTAATGTTACTTGCATCACGAATGCAGTAACTTTAGTGGAGTTGTAGAGTTTACTTAATTTTTGCAAATATTTAAAAACAATAATGAACAGTGCAATTTAGGTGAAATTGCAGTGGTAAGTTTCCAATTTATAATTGTTACTATATTGAACGTCTCTAAAAATAATATGTTAAAAGCCTAAAGCAGTAAAATCAATATGTCACTTAAGCGGTAAGAAGAGGGAAATTGTTATGTATGTTAGGTTGGGAATACTGAATGTGGAAATTTAGACTTTCCGCGGATTGGTTTTGTGCGGAAACCAAGCAAAGACGCACGATCTCGCACAAAATTACTTTACAGTTAGCTACATATGAAAATAACAACCATAACAAGTAGGACCAAAGAGAGTTATGATCGTTGGCAAAGAATATATTCCGTCAATGCTGTTTTTTCATTTACTTATTAATTTTTTCGCCCGTTCATTAATTTTTTGTTTTGGTAATTCATTTCTTCTTTCACTCATTTTCTTCAGTTCTATTATCAGTTATTTCATTAACTCATTAATTTTTTTCATTAGCTCACACATAATTGATATATTTGTTGGACCATTAATTTACTGAATTGCTGAATAATTTATTAGATCGCTAGCAATTTAATTCCATTTTCAATAATTCATAATTTATAGAATCACTGATTAATTCATTCACTGGATTATGAATGCGTTCACATGTTAATTATTATATTCGTTTTCTAATTAATTAATGCACCCGATCATTAACGTACTTGTTCGTCCATTTATTTACTCGTTCGCTCATCAATTTACTCGATCGTCCATCATTTCACTCATCAACCCATCAATTTTACTCGTTGCCTCATCAATTTTACTCGTTGCCTCATCAGTTTTACTCGTTCACACATCACTTAATTATTTCCGTTCACCTATTGTGTAACGCGTTCTCTCCCCATCCCCATGTAATTTTAATCGTGTCATCAATTTACTCGTTGCCCCATCAATTTTACTCGTTGCCTCATCAATTTACTCGTTGACCCATCAATTTTACTCGTTGCCCCATCAATTTTACTCGTTGCCCCATCAATTTTACTCGTTGCCTCATCAGTTTTACTCGATCTCCCATCAATTTACTCGTTGCCCCATCAATTTTACTAATCCCATCAATTTACTCGTTGACCCATCAATTTTCCTCGATCTCGCATCAAATTACTCGTTGCCTCATAAATTTTACTCGTTGCCTCATCAATTTTACTCGTTGCCTCATCAATTTTACTCGATCTCCCATCAAGTTACTCGTCCCATCAATTTTATTCGTTGATCCATCAATTTTACTCGATCTCCCATCAATTTACTCGTTGCCCCATCAATTTTACTCGTTGACCCATTAATTTTACTCGATCCCCCATCAATTTACTCGTTGCCCCATCAATTTTACTCGATCTCCCATCAATTTTACTCGTTGCCCCATCAATTTTACTCGTTGCCTCATCAATTTTACTCGTTGACCCATGAAATGTACTCGTTAACGTATCAATTTACTTGTTGACCCATCTTATTTTACTCGTTGCTCCATCAATTTTACCCGTTGACCCATCAAATGTACTCGTTAACGTATCAATTTACTTGTTGACCCATGTTATTTTACTCGTTGGCTCATCAATTTTACCCGTTGACCTATCAAATATACTCGTTAACGTATCAATTTACTTGTTCACCCATCTTGTTTTACTCGTTGTCCCATCAGTTTCACTCGCTCACACATCACTTAATATTATTTCTGTCATCAATTTTTCTCGTTCACCTATTATGTAACGCGTTCTCTCCCTCACCCCCAAGCAGTTTTACTCGTTTGTCCGTCAGATTTGTCTTTCGCCCATTAATTTAATCCTTCGCCAATAATTTTTTTTTGTGCATGTTAATTCACTTTCTTCCGCTCGTTCAGTCATTCATTGATTGATTTATTTGTTCACTCACTAATTCTTTCGTTCATTATTAGTCAACATATTCGTTTTCTCGTTCATATTACAGCCATTCGATTATTCACTCATTCATTTTCATTTATTCTATAACGCATTTTTCATCAATCCATTTAGTTATTCATTAATCCATTGGTTTGTTTGTTTTTCGTTTACTTAGCTGTCTATTACCCGTTCTTCCGGTACATTTCCTCTCAAAACAGCTATTCACCCACAAATTATTAATTCTCACATCCCTCTTCATTGTTTCATCCCCGTTTAATTCACCCAGTCACTCATTCGCCTCTTATGCGTTCGTCAGTAGCACGAGAAGTCGTATATACGTTTCTATGAACGCTGGTTTCCCTGCTATCTCACTCTGCACACTTGTGAGCTGATCCTCATTTTGACTTCTGCTTTAAAACTCCTCAAACTGCTATATAGGGCTCTCAGGTGCGGCGCCCAGGTCACACAACAGTAGCAGTTTCCATTAGACGTCCGGTCCTCCAAATTGTGTTAGACTTGAGTGGAGGGGGGGTGACGCTATTCTCCGGGGCATTGTTCGGCTCGGACATCTTCGTCTTCCGCTTGATGGACGTCCGGAATTAATTTCATCCTTCTCTCCCCTCCGCCTCCAAATCCATTGGGTCACATCCAACATCATTCCCTGCTGCCCTTTCAGTCTTGTATAGACGGGGATATACAGAACTGGGGGGGTGAATTCTATTGTAAGAAATGTCTGGCGCCAATAAACATCTTCACGGACCTCTGTCGCACATGCGACTTCGAATTGCGAGCTTAAACGTCGTAGCACGATAGCACATACTTGGATACAGTCGGAAATATTTAACGATCCTCAAGCTCTATAGGTTGGCAGGCTTGAGATACTTTAATTTAACTCTCCAGAGTTGACGCCAGAATTTGTAACACATTTCCTATGAGCGTATTCCGCATCTCACCGGTGAGCAATCCGATGACATCACGGTGTTCCGAATTCCACCGATGACGTCATTGTTGCTACACCGGTATCGCACCGGTGCCATCAGCTTGCAGAGGTGGTGGCAGTCTCCATCAGCCGCTATCAGTGAATCTGATTGGTTCTTGTATAGGGCGGGAATTAGCAGACGAATGACATCGTGCAGTGTTGTGTCATGGCGGTGTGTTCTGCTTTAGTTCTGCTGTATTGTTTGTAATGAGCACAACGTAAAAACAATATGTTAATGGCTTATGAGCGAACATGTCAACGGACCAGTTATTACTACCGGTTCAAGAAATAAATTGTTTATGATCTCTTTTCTTTGAACGAGATGGCAGTACGAAAATTTCGCAAAATTTTGCTACCGTTGCACAGATAACCACTTACACGGTCGCCATGACAGCATCGATTCTTCCAGCAGTTTTGTTCCTTATTTTCGTTGCAACGTGACGTCATTGATCCCACCGGACCGGTGAGGTTCGGAATACGCTGTGTGACTATTACACTTTTACTACGTCATACTACTTTTGACCAATAAAACGGTACGAAAGGATGTATTTCAACCAATCATGGCTGCTTATAACACAATTTTATCGCGTCCCTAGCATTTGTTTAATTTTATCGCGTCCCTGGCATTTGTTTAATTTTATCGCGTCCCTGGCATTTGTTAAATTTTATCGCGTCCCTGGCATTTGTTTCTTTGTTTGCCAACATTTCAAACTGCGCTGGTCTGGACGTCAAAAAAAAAAACAACAAAACAAACAAACAAAACAAAACAAAACAAAAACATAAAATTACAAACCACTCCAATCGATGCTCAGCATTTTCAAATATGACTCGCATTGGCATTCAAGAACAAGAATTAATAAGGACCACTGGTCATAGCTATGCATCTTCCCTGAAACCCTATTTACAAATAAATGAAGAGCACCATTCGGAAATCCTGAAGAAGTTGAGGAATACACCATGTACATCAACGAGTACCACTTTTACGCACACGTCCAATATAACATCAACTGAACCACAGTTTGAAAATTGTACATTCAATAATTATTCCTTTTAAAATTATTCATGTTTATTTTTTATGTCATCATCGTTAATTAAAACTTTTCTAACACTTGTATATATTATTTAGGTTATGTTATAGCTTCTGCTAAATGATATTATGGATAGTCATGTATCAGAGATTGTTTAATATTAAGATTTATTGAAAATCATCTGTCAAGTGACGTTGATTACTGGGATCCGGATAATTGAAGTGGAATGCAACTGTTTTAATAAAAATGAAACAATCAACAAAGCCTTCTTGACTAGTAACACTGCCATCGTGATCTAGATCGAGAAGGGATTGCTAGTAATCATCTACAGATTTCAATGAAGATTCCATAGTTGGCACAACTGATAGCAAGATAACAGCTAATCATAACACACTACTTCCATCTAGCATGATATTTGTAATATTGAGATGGTACAATAATACATTTGAAGACAGTTATATTTTCGTAAGCCAATTAATATTTTATTGTATTGGAGTACTTCTAATCTTTATATACTTTCTTCTAATCGTGTAATAGTCGATTAAATCCCACTCGAGTTTTGATTTTCTCTAGATAAATCTGCTCGTGTTTCACTCAAAATGAGATTACTGTTGATAATTATCGGATTGAGCCTTTCTGAATCCTTCCTCGGCCTTGGCTTCTGTTTTGGACAAAACAATGACGAACAATCGAGTGCAGGTAACATACAATCTGATAGCCTTCATAGCGTTAAGTCGCGGCCAGTTGTAACAAGAATTTAGTTGGGTGTGCCTACACAAATCTCAATGTATTCAGTATTGTTATACTAGGTTTATAATATTAGTTTTGTTTTCCTCGTATAAAGTCTGTATTCAACCTGGGAGCAACAGTAACAAATATAAATGACACTCGGGAGGAAATTAAACGCAGAAGAAATATCGGAAATGCCTGTTATTATTCGGTTGAGAAGCTTTTGTCATCTAGTCTGCTGTCAAAAATCTGAAAGTTAGAATTTATAAAACAGTTATATTAGCCTACCGGTTGTTCTTTATGGTTGTGAAACTTGGACTCTCGCTTTGAGAGAGGAACATAGTTTAAGGGTGTTTGAGAATAAGGTGCTTAGGAAAATATTTTGGGCTAAAAGGGATGAAGTTACAGGAGAATGGAGAAAGTTACACAACCCAGAACTGCACGCATTGTATTCTTCACCTGACATAATTAGGCGTTTGAGATTGGCAGGGCATGTAGCACGTATGGTCGAATCCAGAAATGCCTATAGAGTGTTAGTTGGGAGGCCGGAGGGAAAAATACCTTTAGGGAGGTAGAGACATAGATGGGAAGATAATATTAAAATGGATTTGAGGGAGATGGGATATGATGATAGAGAATGAATTAATCTTGCTCAGGATAGGGACCAATGGCGGGCTTATTTGAGGGCGGCAATGAACCTCCGGGTTCCTTAAAAGCCAATAAGTAAGTAATAATAATAATAATAATAATAATAATAATAATAATAATAATAATAATAGTAATAATAATAATAATAATAATAATAATAATATCGTGAAGGAATTTGAATATTATGTGAACTGTTATTATATGCATAAGCATTTGACAATTAAAACATTAAAACAGTAGCCTACTAATGTTAAAGGGAATTATTTGTCAATATATTCTCGAAATAGTGGCTTTCAAATACGATGTCACAAGAATTATCTCTTTTGGTAATTCATTCGGGTTACGCGTTCGTGAATGATCGACAAGATGATATTACATGTGATCATATTATAGCTCTCATTGGTTGAAATTCAACGGATTTTTATACTTTATTGGTGAATGCGACATAATTACATAATTATAATACTGTTTGAGAATGTGCGCACATCTTATCCTGAGTGAATTCCAACAGAAATCCGAAGCCCGAACTTGGCTAGGTCGAGTGGAGCAGCTTCCTAACGAAGTTTCTGAATTGAGGGAAAGTAAAAACGAGAAGAGAAGGACAGAGATGGTGACAGAGAGAGAAAGGGAATCTTTCATCACCATATACACCGGAAACCGGAAGTTGGCCATATTGACAGGGGCCCACTCTCCTGATTGCTCGCTAATCATTTTATGCCACGTATTCGGAACACCCGTTCTGTAAAAGTTCACAGGAAAAAAGAGACGATCAAGAGTTCTCGATTGAAACCTCTTCCGCCAGGGGCGTCTGCACTTTTTTATGTGCATTATGAATGGAAAAGTTTTAATTAGACTGTGGAGTGGTGCTCTGATAAGCAGGCAGCGTGGTTGTGGCGCCTGCATGTAGCTGAATGGCTCAGCTGTGGTGTAGTGGTCGGTGGAACAACCAGCTAAGTCACCGTGGACAGAACGAAACGAGAGGCAGGCTGGAAATTGCAGGAAAGCGTGTAAGGAAAATATGACACAAGCTGGAGGCTGGAAAAATGGGGGATAAGGCAATAATGTAACGAAATATTGATTAAGTAAGGAAACGAATTGGATATAGAATGGATATAATGGAATAGCAATGATAGGACATTGAGGAATATAGTTGTGAGGGAAGAATTAAAAAAAGTGTGGTTGTAGATAGAAGATTAAAAAGTAGAAATAATTAAGGAAGGAAAAGAAATGTCCCTAGAGAAAGAAATACGATGAAATAATAATATAGATAAAGTAGACAAGTTTTTATGTACAAAAAATGATAAGGAAAGTAAAAACTAGATATAAGTATAAGGAGAGCAGAAAAGAGGTATAGGGATGAGGAGAGCAGAAAAAAGTATAGGGATGAGGAAAACAAAAAAAAGAGATATAGGGATGAGTAAACAGAAAATAGGTATACGGTTGAGGAAGGCAGAAAAGAGGTATAGGGGTGAGGAAAGCATGAAGAATGTATAGGGACGAGGAAAACAGAAAAGAGGTATAGGGATGAGGAAAACAGAAAAGAGGTATAGGGATGAGGAAAACAGAAAAGAGATATGATAATAATAATAATAATAATAATAATAATGATTTATTTTAGCTGGCAGAGTTAAGGCCGTAAGGCCTTCTCTTCCACTCAACCAGCAAAAAGGGGTGAGGAAAGCAGGGCAGAGGTATAGGGATGAGGAAAACAGAAAAGAGGTATAGGAGTGAGGAAAGCAGAAAAGAGGTATAGGGATGAGGAAAGCAGAAAAGAGGTATAGGGATGAGGAAAACAGAAAAGAGGTATAGGGATGAGGAAAGCAGAAAAGTGGTATAGGGATAAGAAAAACAGTAAAGAGGTATAGGAATGAGGAAAGCAGAAAAGAGGTATAGGTGTGTGGAAAGCAGAGAAGAGGTATAGGGATGAGGAAAGCAGAAAAGAGGTATAGGTGTGCGGAAAGCAGAGAAGAGGTATAGGGATGAGGAAAGCAGAAAAGAAATATACGGATGAGGAAAACAGAAAAGAGGTATAGGGGTGAGGAAAGCAGAAAAGAGATATAGGGATGAGGAAAACAGAAAAGAAGTATAGGAGTGAGGAAAACAGAAAAGATTTATAGGGGTGAGGAAAGCAGAAAAGAGGTATAGGGATGAGAAAAACAGAAAAGAGGTATAGGGGTGAGGAAAACAGAAAAGATTTATAGGGGTGAGGAAAGCAGAAAAGAGGTATAGGGATGAGAAAAACAGAAAAGAGGTATAGGGGTGAGGAAAACAGAAAAGAGGTATAGAGATGAGGAAAGCAGAAAAGAGGTATAGGAGTACGGAAAGCAGAAAAGAGGTATAGGGATGAGGAAAACAGAAAAGAGGTATAGGGATGAGGAAAGCAGAAAAGAAGTATAGGGATGAGGAAAGCAGAAAAGAGGTATAGGGATGAGGAAAGCAGAAAAGAGGTATAGGGATGAGGAAAACAGAAAAGAGGTATAGGAGTGAGGAAAACAGAAAAGAGGTATAGGGATGAGGAAAACAGAAAAGAGGTATAGGGATGAGGAAAGCAGAAAAGAGGTATAGGGATGAGGAAAGCAGAAAAGAGGTATAGGAGTGAGGAAAGCAGAAAAGAGGTATAGGAGTGAGGAAAGCAGAAAAGAGGTATAGGGATGAGGAAAACAGAAAAGAGGTATAGGAGTGAGGAAAGCAGAAAAGAGGTATAGGGTTGAGGAAAGCAGAAAAGAGGTATAGGGATGAGGAAAGCAGAAAAGTGGTATAGGGATGAGGAAAACAGAAAAGAGGTATAGGAGTGAGGAAAGCAGAAAAGAGGTATAGGGATGAGGAAAACAGAAAAGAGGTATAGGAGTGAGGAAAGCAGAAAAGAGGTATAGGGATGAGGAAAACAGAAAAGAGGTATAGGAGTGAGGAAAGCAGAAAAGAGGTATAGGGATGAGGAAAGCAGGAAAGAGGTATAGGGATGAGGAAAGCAGAAAAGAGGTATAGGGATGAGGAAAACAGAAAAGAGGTATAGGAGTGAGGAAAGCAGAAAAGAGGTATAGGGATGAGGAAAACAGAAAAGAGGTATAGGGATGAGGAAAGCAGAAAAGAGGTATAGGAATGAGGAAAACAGAAAAGAGGTATAGGGATGAGGAAAGCAGAAAAGAGGTATAGGGATGAGGAAAGCAGAAAAGAGGTATAGGGATGAGGAAAGCAGAAAAGAGGTATAGGGATGAGGAAAACAGAAAAGAGGTATAGGAGTGAGGAAAACAGAAAAGAGGTATAGGAGTGAGGAAAGCAGAAAAGAGGTATAGGGATGAGGAAAGCAGAAAAGAGGTATAGGGATGAGGAAAGCAGAAAACAGGTATAGGGATGAGGAAAGCAGAAAAGAGGTATAGGGATGAGGAAAGCAGAAAAGAGGTATAGGGATGAGGAAAGCAGAAAAGAGGTATAGGGATGAGGAAAGCAGAAAAGAGGTATAGGAATGAGGAAAACGGAAAAGAGGTATAGGGATGAGGAAAGCTGAAAAGAGGTATAGGAATGAGGAAAACGGAAAAGAGGTATAGGGATGAGGAAAGCTGAAAAGAGGTATAGGGATGAGAAAAGCAGAAAAGAGGTATAGGGATGACGAAAACAGAAAAGAGGTATAGGAGTGAGGAAAGCAGAGAAGAGGTATATGGATGAGGAAAACAGAGAAGAGGTATATGGATGAGGAAAACAGAGAAGAGGTATAGGAGTGAGGAAAACAGAAAAGAGGTATAGGAGTGAGGAAAGCAGAGAAGAGGTATATGGATGAGGAAAACAGAAAAGAGGTATAGTGATGAGGAAAGCAGAAAACAGGTATAGGAATGAGGAAAGCAGAAAAAGATACAGAGATGAGGAAAACTGAAAAGATGTAGGAGTTATGAGGAAAGCAGAAAAAGATACAGAGATGAGGAAAACTGAAAAGATGTAGGAGTTATGAGGAAAGCATAAAGAATATTATATATTATATAGCACTGCGGAACGCAGAAAAGAGGTATAGGAATTAAGAAAGCAGAAAAGAGGTACAGCGATGAGGAAAGCAGAAAAAATGTAGCCTATAGGGATACGGAAAATAGGAAAGATGTAGGAAGTATGAGAAAAGCAGACAGGGTATTATTTAGCACTGAAGAAAGCCTGAAGGTGTAATGGTGTTAAGAAAACATGAAACATGTGTAGGTATGAGGGAAATAGAAAAAACATAATATATTGGGTATATGAGGGGAGTAGAAATGATATTATGTAGGACAGAGGAAAACATAAAAGAGGTAGGCCTATCGCTGGCTGAGAACCAGACTGTTCTAAGTCCAACTTTTTATAAGAAAGAAATCTGTTTTTCATTGTGTTTCAGTTCTTGTCTGCATAAATGAATCGAACAAAATTGTAATATTCCTCTCCATAAGGTTGCTATGAAGCTATTCCAAATTGTTTTATAAAGTTTTGAATGTCAGGAGCTTAAAATAGCTCTTCAAAAAATGGTAAAATGGACTTGGAACAGTCTGGTTGTGGGCCATCGATATATTGATGAGGAAAGTAGAAAAGAGATGTAGTGATTAGGGAATATGGACACAAATATGTAGAGAAGGAAATATGGGAATGTGAATAGAGAATATCTAGGAATGTGGTTAAAGTAAAAAACAGAGAAAATGGAATAATAAAGATAGGAAGGAAAGATAATAATAAAATTGTAGAAAATGTGTGACGAAATGGCGTAAAAATAATTAGAGAGGAAAAATGGAAATCAGAATATATAATGATGGAGAAGAAGGGAGTAGGAATCTGAATAAATTAATAAATTAAAAAGGATGGATAACTGAAGAAAAATACGTAGAACATAGTGAAAAAATGCTTTATGAAAGAATATAAATAGATGGAAGAATGTTACAAAGAGACGAGTTACAAGAGGACAGAAAAATGAATAATGGAAGAAGTTTAGAAGGAAGAAGATAATTTAAGAATAACGAGAAAGAGTGATGTAAAGAAAGGAAAGAGAAGAAAAAGGTGTAGGAAATAAGAATGAATTGTTGGGTGAAACTATGAAGAAATTAAAATAAAAGAAAAGACAAGCAGAAATTTGGCAGAAGATAGTGGATAAAAAATGAGGGAGGATTCATGTTGCAAAATTAATTTATAGGAGAGAAATGTAGTTAGACTTGTAGAAAACGTTGAGAAGTAGAAAGTGAGATACGAACGGAAGACATCAGGCTCGTTTATTAAGGATAAAGAATGTTGTGTTGGAAGAATGTGTGCTCGGTGGGGAAGCTATGAACAAAAATGCACTAACTGAATCCGAAGGGACCAGAGAAAAGGAAATGTATGGAAAGTGAAAAAAATATATGAGAGGAACTAGAAAGATATAAAAAAAAAGAGAAAGAAGTATGGAAGTGCACAAGAAACTTTTTCTTTTGTTCGTAAGACCGGCGGGTGTAACCCCATTAACTACTGAAGTTAAGAGTTTGAAATTTTGCCAGTGGTAGAAAATCTTGACACACAAACTTACATAAGAATTCTGCGGTGCTTTGTGGCCATACGCACTGGGATGTGCTTCGTTGTTTTCCTGTTCTGTAGAACAGTGTTTCTCAACCTCCGGGCCGCGGTCCGGTACCGGATCCTAGCACAAATTATACCGGACAGCGAAATATTCTCCTGGGATTCGTGATTTTACATCTCTAAGCAATTTCCACGAATAAATATTTTATATTTGCAATATTCGTATGATCATGTTTCCCCGTCTTTCCAAAATCTGTCTTGGCTAAGGCTAAGCGATCGACGAGCCCTGCATTCTCTTGTTTCAAATTCTGCGCACCGCTACTCCAGCCTATTTGGCTTCTCGTTTTCAAACTTTATCCGCATATCATCTAAGTACAAGTTTCAACATAACAATTTACTCATTATACCCTACCACAAGACATCTTTATATTCTTCATCTTATACAGTTTCAGTTGCTAGAAACTGGAACTCGCTTCTCTGTTTTCTTGACTTAGCAAGACTGAATTTGTACAGAAGTATCGAGTGTGGGTAATTTTTGAAAAATTCTTAATGAGCTTTATTCAAAAACAAAAAAAAATATATTGGATGTTCCATTTAAAATAAGAGAATTGGAGTTACTTCCGGTTTAACTGGAAGTAGAAAAAACTCTGTAATATCATTATTGAATTCTTAGCATATGGTTATGCTCACATACCAAGTTTCATGTCACTGAACCGTATGCTTCAAAAGTTAGGTGGTGCGTTTATTATTTTAATATTCGATACACTTTTCTGTTGTCTTGACTTAGTAACACTGAATTTGTACAGAAGTATCAGGTGTGGGTAATTGTTGAAAAGCTCTTAATGAATACTATTCAAAAATAAAATAATATATTGGGTGTTCCATTTAAAATAATACCATTATTGAGTTCTTAGCATATGGTTATGCTCACATACCAAGTTTCATGTCACTGAACCGTATGCTTCAAAAGTTATTTAGGTGGTGCATTTATTATTTTAATATTCGATACACTTTTCTGTTGTCTTGACTTAGTAACACTGAATTTGTACAGAAGTATCAGGTGTGGGTAATTTTTGAAAAGCTCTTAATGAGTACTATTCAAAAATAAAATAATATATTGGGTGTTCTATTTAAAATAAGAGAGTTGGAGTAGAAACAACTCGGTAATACCATTATTGAGTTCTTAGTATATGGTTATCCCCACATACCAAGTTTCATGTCACTGAACCGTATGCTTCAAAAGTTATTTAGGTGGTGCGGGACTTTTAACTAATCCTGTATATTACAATTATTAACATTTTATGAGCGAATTTTAGGGATATATTATTTACATTTTTATTTTATTCACGAAATAGTCCTAATAAATGTCACTCGAGGTCTGAGATTACTACAGACAAAACAGATAAAACTAAAAAAAAAAAAATTGTGAGAACGTAGATACTTTCTAATGACATGAAAGGTATTGTACAAAGAATTTAGACATGACACTTAAAATCTGGAGAGATGAAAATTTTTGAGAACATGCAAGTTATTTGTTTTTAATTTAAATCCCTCTTATATACTGAATTTATAAGCGTGAAACTTAAATACATAATTACTTATATTCAATAGCAGTGTATGTACAAAAAATTAAGTCTCTAGCTTAAAAATATAAAACAGAAATTTTATCTATCGTCTCTCATAAGGATGTTCAGTTAACCACATTGTGCAAATATCTAAATTAAACAAAACTTTTTGAGGTCTGTCGAAGGATGCACTAGAAGGAATGGTGATCGAGAGAAGAGTACGGTGCAAAAGAAGATATCAGATGATAGCGGCATTAAGATACAGTGAAACTTCCCAATAGCGGACACCGCAGGGGAAAAATTAAATGTCCGTTATTGAGAAGTGTCCGCTATTTAGAAAATCGTTAGTATGTATACAGTACATTACAATTTCTCATACGTATTCAACACTATATTTTACAGTACAGTACAGTAGACAATGAGATTGTTTACAGTATTCATCCAGAGAGAAGTCGTACCAGTAAATGTTTTGTAAATGAAATAAACATCAGTCACTGTACCACTTCACCTTACACAAAGAAATCTAGAATTGCATTCTCAGTGTATGATTTTAAAATAACAGTTTTTCCCACATTAAACTTTGTGGCCAGCTCGCGAACACTTAATTTCTCCTTCTCACTATGCTTTACAATATCCACTTTCTCTTTTAGTGACAAACGTTTACGTTTTTGTGACATTTTTAATGTGACTGTACTTCTGAACACTCAACTTGACAAACTAAGAAAGTACGGATTGCTCACGTACAGTATCACAACTAACAACTGTGGTGCTTACCTTCAATAAAGTACAAGAACGTTCAAACGCACGATAATGATTTGCAAAGAATTCCGTTAGAATTCCGTTTACTTTACAACCGTCTTTTTCTTTTTTTCTTTCACGCTGTCCGTTATTTGGAAGTTTTAATTGTTGTTTGGAGATACATTTCAGTGTCCGCGTCCGTTATTGAGAATGTCCGCTATTTGGAAGAATTTTATCACAAGGGACAATGTTATTTTGCAGGGGAATTTTAAAATGTCCGCTATTGAGAGGAGTCCGCTATTGGGAAGTGTCCGTTAAGGGAAGTTTCACTGTATATAGATCATATGCCGAGACTAAGAGGAAGGCAGAAAATAGGAAAGATTGAAGAATGCTGGGTTTGCAGTGAAAGACCTGCCCTTGAACAGAAAATCATGAATGAATGTAACATTCGAAAGGTTGGGAGCCATTGGGATAGGCCTTAGCGATCATTTCGGTACGTTGCAAATCAAGATTTCAGGTATAACTCCCTGTAAAGTTGATTTGAATAATTTCGAGGGAAAAATTGTTCCGGAGCCGGGTATCGAACCCGGGACCTTTGGTTTAACGTACCAACGCTCTACCACTGAGCTACTCGGGAACTCTAACCGACACCGATCCAATTTTTCCCTCTATATCCACAGACCTCAAAGTGGGCTGACAACCGTCAAGCAACCAACTTCGAGTGCACACTAACTCCGTGTGACTTAAATTGTGGTTTTCTGTTAACGAACAGTGACGTGTATTATGCAAATCAAGATTTCAGGTATAACTCCCTGTAAAGTTGATTTGAATAATTTTTCCCTCGAAATTATTCATTTCGGTACGTTGATGCCAAGAAACTTAAATGCTCGTTCTGTCAGAACTGCAGCTGGCAATGACCTTAAATCATATGATTGCATCCCTCCCCCCCTTCCACTCCTTGCAGCAAGTAATTTCCTCTGAAACTTGCCTCTTTCTGGCCACGCGTATGTTGACATATCTAACCCAGTTTTTATTCCTGGAAATGAGCCATTAACTTGGCTTGGTTTTAATTAAATTGCTACAGTACGCTGGAAATCATGGGAAAAGGATATGGACCAAGTGTTCAGGGTTGGTTTTTCTCTGTTAACTCTGTCAGTGGACATAAATTATCTTTGGTTGCATTGTATGATTGCAACATTGATTACATATCTTCCTCATAATTTAACTGCTTAAATAGAATTTACTTATAATTTGCTGCTTTTATATGTACCGTAAACTAACATGATTTTGACCTAATTAGCTCATTTATTTAAAAAAAAACTGTATCTATATATCTTCCTTTGTTGTTTATGAGTATATGAACTTGATTTTTGCCCTATACTATGAAGAAAATGTGCGTATTTTACTGAATAGATGAAGTGTTTATTGTTTTAAAGTGTTCACTATTAAAATCAATTAAAAACATTCTGATGTAAATTTCACATTTCGAATTTCCACTAAAAACTTAATATTTTCGACTTGAGAATGGCCTTGCCATAATACTTCTAGCCATTTTATCGGTTGACGTACAGTCAGGTCAAAGCAACAATTACTTGTGGGTGACTGTCCCAAAGCTCGTTAGCATGATGTATGTATGTATTTATTCACACTGCAAATGTGTAAATACCCGGTGGCAGTGGTAACTAAACTCAATAATGTCTGTTAATAATAAATTGACAATTAATAAATACAATTCATAATAAATTACAATTAATACTACTACTACTACTACTACTACTTTTACTACTACTACTACTACTACTACTACTACTACTAATAATAATAATAATAATAATAGTTACTTACTTACTGGCTTTTAAGGAATCAGGAGGTTCATTGCCGCCCTCACATAAGCCCGCCATTTGTCCCTATCCTGACCAAGATTAATCCATTCTCTATCATCATAACCCACCTCCCTCAAATCCATTTTAATATTATCTTCCCATCTACGTCTCGGCCTCCCTAAAGGTCTTTTCCCTCCGGCCTCCCAGCTAACACTCTATATGCATTTCTGGATTCTCCCATACGTGCTACATGCCCTGTCCATCTTAAATGTCTGAATTTAATGTTCCTAACTATGTCAGGTGAAGTATACAATGCGTGCAGTTCTGTGTTGTATAACTTTCTCCATTCTCCTGTAACTTCATCCCTCTTAGCCCCAAATATTTTTCTAAGCACCTTATTCTCAAACATCCTTATCCTATGTTCCTCTCTCAAAGTGAGAGTCCAAGTTTCACAACCATAAATAACAACCGGTAATATAACTGTTTTATAAATTTTAACTTTCAGATTTTTTGACAGCAGACTGGATGATAAAAGCTTCTCAACCGAATAATAACAGGCATTTCCTATATTTATTCTGCGTTTAATTTTCTCTCGAGTATCATTTATATTTGTTACAGTTGCTCCCAGGTATTTGAATTTTTGCACCTCTTCAAAGGATAAATTTTCAATTTTTATATTTCCATTTCGTACAATATTCTGGTCACGAGACATCATATACTTTGTCTTTTCGGGATTTACTTCAAACATCTCTCTTTACTTGCTTCAAGTAAAATTCCCGTATTTTCCATAATCGTTTGTTATTATTATTATTATTATTATTATTATTATTATTATTATTATTATTATTATTATTATTATTATTACAGTGTGTATGAACTTGAAAAGCTTGAGGGCTGATGAATGTTAAGCAGGTAAACATTCTTCATGCTTTAGGAAAGCTGCCGCAATCGTGCACAGCGTTGCTGCACAGGCGGTGATGTTTGCGTTGCTTCCCAGCTAACGCTCCAACAGGGGCCTTTTGGAGCCCCTCGGAGAGCCATTCCGTGAAAAGCTGGTGGCCTCTCTGATGGGCCACTGAACCGTATTGTAAGGCAGTCGGGGTTCCGGCTAAATATTAGATAAAGCTGAGAGCATGCGGAATCAAATTATTGAAGGGAATGTAACATGCGGTCCGCAGTACGTCTAGCGAAGCAATATTCAGTTTTCCATCTAGGAAGGATGTAGATCGTACATGGGCACAATTTTCGGTTACGTGAGGCACTCGATTTGAAATAATTTACTAGGAGAGGAGACTGCAGAGTAGGATGGGAAATATGAACTGCTGGGACCTGCGTCACCTTATCGTAATCGCTAAGGCGGTCAGTGGCGAATTATTAGGAAAGCGCTTGGTTAACGTGAGAGACTCGAAAACTTTTATTCAATTTGGCAAATTAATTCGGCAGCTTTAATCATAAACCTCTTTACTATTTCTCAATCATTGAATTGATTTAAATCACAGGCGAGAAATTGTGTAACTAGCCAATAATATTCCATCACGTTGTCTACGTTTATTTTCTCGAATATTCTGGCGTTTCTCAAGATTACTTAATAGATTTGCACGTTCTCGACCTAAAATAATTTCAGAAAATCATATTTCGTTTTCTACGCACATTTGATATTTTTTTATAAATTTCTTTTGGAAATAATACGTACAAACAACATTTAATTCCTCGTACCTTTTAATGCAGCGTGTTTAAGGTATAATGTCGTATTTAGTATACTATGCAAATGTTAAGATCATAAATTTTCTTCGGAATAGTACGAAAAATAACATTTAATTTGTCTTACCTTATAATTCAGCATGTTTTTTTATGACATGAGGAATAATGTCGTTGTATATTAAATTTATTAATGCCTAATAGGATTTCTCATGAAATAATCGTTTTCTAACGCGTACACACTGCTTTGATAATGCCATTATGCCACCACTGATATTGCTTATGAAACTGATATAGAACCTGCCCACGGCTAGGAGCTACGTGAAGGAGGAACGGGGACTGTGAAGATGATGTCACTCTGTGAAGGTCAGTGAGGCACAAATTCTCAAGTGAGGCACAATGCCCATCTCTGTTGTAGGGGAAGAATGGTCACTATCACCAGTGCTTTATGGTATGTGAATTAAGAGTTCGGTCAACAATATACTGTAAGACGACTGTGATTTTATTATTTATTTTTTTCTACTATAGTGCGTAAAGTTGAATTTTACTCACTGTTATCAGTGCGTAAATTGTAGAGTTCCCATATTCTGAAATCTGAAAATTCTGACATATTCATCTCACCAACGAACTCCTTGTACCAACTTCGTGATTTATATCACTTTTGCGGCTTCTACGTATTTATCACTAGATCTGATTTTCTTCAGCAATTTCTTGTTACTCTACATATAGTCAAACATTATCATGGGTGAACCAACAAAGAATATAGTGTGCAAATCTGGCTTTCAGGTAGTAGCTCCCTGTAAAGCAGATTTGAATAATTTCAAGGAAAAAGTATTGTGACGGTATCGTGTATAGTTCCTGGGGTAGCTCAGTCGGGAGAGCATTCGTGCGCTAAGCGAAGGATCCCGGGATCGATACCCGGACCTGGAACAATTTTTCCTTGAAATTATTCAAAGAATATAGTAGCTTTATTGCAAATTTCGTAACAGAAGAGAATTTATTAGGACTATTTCGTTTACATGACGTAATTCCATTTTCGGACAATGAAGTACAGAATAATGGAATTTTGAATTCCAACCAATCACAGTCATACATCGCAATAATTTCTGCAGCTCGATTTATCACTATCAATTTATCGCATCGTCGTTCTTTTGTTTAGTCAGTGTCACCAAATGTTTCCACGTAAATCGAAACTGCCCAACACTATGATGTTTTTGTTTTTTCCCTATCTCAAGTACAGGGACATCGTTTTATTTTTACTTCAATTTTTATTGTACCTGAGTTTTTTAATGTACTTCACTCCCACCCCTCCTACTAAAGAAGTTCCAACTCCACACAGAACCAAGACCGCAGATAGTAAGCAGTACTGAGTTACTGAGTATAGTACGTTCCAGAAATATGTTCGCGTTTTCCAGTGACGAAAGAGCTTTCAATATTGAATCATATTTTCGCACAGGTACTGTCCGTTTGCCTACGTCGCATCCCGATTTCCCCACCTGCTTCTGCTCGCCCCTCTGTAAAAGCTGGGCTGTCTTAGCTCTTTTCTGAAAACATTAATTTCTCTTAGGAATTGGACGTTTACGTAATATTATACAGCTGTTTAATTTAACTTAAATAAAAGGGCCTCGTTAAGTAATTAACTGTCACGTGAGTTCCTCCTTTCTACAATCCTGCGGCATAACCACTTGGACGGACAGTAGATAGCATGTCTGAGTAATTTTATATTTTCGGGTCGGGCAGAAGTGAAGATTGAATTCACAGTACGTAGAGTAGGTACAGAATTATTTCAACATGAGTTACTGGTACGAAGGACGAAACTGGCAATTGGAATTAGATGCAATAGTCTATAGTGCGATAATATGCACAAAAGAACTGAAGCCTGTATCGAAATGAACGGCCACCATTTTCAAAATTGTGTTTAAATATTCATATTATGATTATTTTTCAATTTAACTTTTTCTCTATATTGTACGCTAATGTGCTGTAGACAGTATAATATACACTGCATAATGAATACGTTCGCATGGATAACTCACTTCGTGTAAGTAAAAACACTTATTCTTAATACAGTACTGTACTTAGATTAAAGAAAAACCTAATGAAAATTATCAAACTCAAAATCGCGATATTTCCTAGTTTACGTAAATGGATGAACTACTTTTCTTCCATCCTATACCTAGTAGAGTGATTTGTGTTTTACGCCAGTATCATCGAACTCCAGTCTTGGAGGGGGAGCAAGCGGTGTTTCCGGTTCTCTAAAGGTATAGACAGGTTAATATTAAAAATGTTAGTAAAAATAAAATATGTCCCTGTATTATAATATTTATAGCGGTTTAATGTTTGAACTGACTTTTGAAATACCCTATATTTAGATAACTAAGAAAATGATAGTAATGCAAATATGTAATTTATTCAGTACGAATATAAAATAATAATAAGAAATTACTATTAAATTGTAGACTGGTTGATTAATACTTGTTCTAATGAATGACGAAATGCTTAACCCATTTTGTAAATGAATAAGTAGCGTAAATATTTGCCTAACTGGAAGAGAAAATTCTGAAAATAAATAGGAAAATGTATGAGCCGAAAACTTTTATAATGAGTTCTCGTTTGTGAAATGCAATTACGTTGGAAGTAGTAGATACTGTCAGGTGTGTTCGTTGGATGCTGCTGATCCTACAGGAATTCGGCGCACACAACACGGGATCCGCTGTGCTAGATAATTTACAGATTGTCACGGCTGTCTACCCTCTAATTCGAGGGATGTGGGCGCCATTAACAAAACGCTTGTTACTTGCGGCCGACGTAACAGCAGCAAACAAGCTCTACGAACACAAGGCAGACATGCAAACGAACTTGCTAAGACGCTGACATCCCATCAGAAGGGTTAGAGTTCCATTCTCCACACCTCTCACGAAAACTTAGAATATTAATTTTAAAATAGGCCTTATATTTCATAGGAGTTAACATTCTTATAGAATAATTTTAATATTGCTACTTTTTCTTATCAAGTGAACGCGGTAAGACTTAAAGCTGCAAGCCGTAAGGTCGCTGGTTCGATTCCCGATGAGTTCATCAAGTTTCTCTATTGATCTGATTCTTCCAGCAGCACTATAGCCCTGGGGTTTATTCAGCCTTTAACAGAAATTAGTACCAGGGGCGTTTACTTGGGTGTAAAGGCGACGGGCACGTAGAACTGACATCCATACTACCATTAATGCCGTTTGTTTGTGAAGGTGGGATGCCACTTTTCGTTCTGCAAAGGAATTTTACAGTGTTATATTAGTTCGGATCAAATTTCTGCACATTTAAAGTACAAAACTAAATTGTTTTCAATCGTTATCATAAGTAGAGTCCTGCGTTTGATTACCTAAAACCTCCAAGCAATCCGTAACAGTGTAGGTATGTATGGAGTATAGATCGGCGGCATCCAACGCTACTTAAGTTCAGGTCTGTTGTTCAGTGAACATACTAAAACAAAACAAAGCTAGGCGGTTGGAAATGAGTGCTCCAATAGAAGAATTTGGTAGCTAACACGTCATTAGAAAATAAGTAAATGTATTTTATCTGAAACAAGGAAAAAGTGTTCATTTGAAACACTTAAATATTTTTATAGTCATTGATTCTACTTTGTAGAGGTTCGTGAGGCACGGACTCTAAATATTACGGTTTAGTTTAAGTTTGTGCTGAAATTTATATTTTTTCGTTTGTTAATTCCAAACTTTATTAGATCTAAAGTATCTAGACGTCTTTCACTTATTGTAAAATTCAGGGTAGACAAATTCCGGGCCCCAGGTAGCTATGGAGACTAAAAATTGTATGTGGCGCCTGAATTGTTTATAGAGTTCAAAACGTTTTAAGACATTGATCTCTTTTATGTTACTACAATACTGTGGCCGGGAGGAAAAAGGTCTTAAGTTAATTTTTTGTTAAAATGTGAGTTTTATATATTCTGAAAGCGGAAAACAATTCTCTACAATCTGGTAAAACGGCTAAAGTTAAATAAGACTTCTGACTGGATTTATAGAGCGTTACCAAATGTCCTAAGTACTTTTTGAATCGAGCACACACAGAATAAAGGGCTTAAGAATATTTAATACTTTATTCCTCAGAAACCATCACATGTTTACTTTCCTTGCTTCCCTATTGAAAAGGTCTAACTTGTATTTTAGCCATTTTATCACATACTGATGTCCTTCCCTTTTAAAACTTTAAGCACCAGGGTAAACAGTCCTATAATTGTTTGAGACCCATTTTGCATTACTAATAATTTACATTTCTCATTTATTTTGACATGAAAAAGGTCTTATGCTTAAATAGTCCCTTCTACTCACTTTGGGTTCTAGTCTTAAAAGGGCTTAAGTGCGGCTATTTTTGGAAATAATCAAGAAAACTGTTAAGTGAGTAACATTACCTATTTTAGAAGAAATATAAACAAATAATATCCAGCAAAAACCTCTTAATTAAAAAACTCTATAATTGAAACCAATTTCAATCTTTCTACTGCTCTCCTGAAAAGTATACAATTTTTACTTAAGACCTTTTTCCTCCCGGCCACAGAATTAATGCATAATATTAACAAAAGCGAATGTGTTTTTTTAATTAATATGGTTTAAATTTTTTACGCATCTCAAAATATCAAAGCGTCTGTGACAGCATCTGCATTGCGTAGGTATTTAATATTGTTTAATATTTTCAGTAAATATATTGTAACTTTTAATTCAATAACAACGTGGTTTTTATTTTCCAAATTTAATCACACACTCGTCAATAATGGGTATTTCACTCAACATTGCAACACAGTATTCGTTATTGCACTCCATAGAACGACAGTGACTATTCACGTGTATTATTGGGAAGAACAACAATGCACTCCTAATTTCAATTATAGTCCCGTCGCTCTAATTTCCGGCAGCCAATCACGTTGCAGATCGGCTACATTTAAACGCGTGCGTCTTGTTATTCACTGATGAAGATGTTATGCATTTCCTACGGCTCGAAAAATACTTAATATAATCGCCCGCCATTTTGGCTCTTTCGTTGGCGTTCGCAGAAAGCACACGAGGGCGTTATTTGTCGCTCAATTATTTGCTGAATTACAGTGCGTTTGATTTATTATCATAGGAGCTACGACATGATAATGTTTAACGGTGCGGCAAATAGATTCCTCGTCTGGTAGCTCGGCAACGAAAGAACAAAAATGGCGAACGATGCTACCTACCTAGACATTATAGAGCCTTGACTTCCTAAGACGTAAGCAAAGAGCAGGAGTCACGCCAGGAATAACAGCGTCGCGACTATATATTCAAAGTATATAGCTTTGAGGAGTTTGTCTTTCAAAGGGAAATGAGGTAAGTTTAAATTTATTGCATACGGGTACGTTATCTTGCAGTGTCACCAGTAACATATCTAAAGTTTTTTTTTTTTTAATTTTGGTATATATTTTTTTCAATAATATGGAACAGAACTTTTGAACTACCCTGTATTTTAAAAAATATGACGATTATTTTACATTTTCTGGAGGTCTACATTCATAAATTGTTAAATATTTCAAATGCTTAACAAAGATTGCTATATAATTTTGATGGGGATAATTTTATTACTCTCTAGTACAGCCGTGACGAGAATGTGACTCGCGAGACATTGTGGCTCGCAGTGATAGCTGTGCATTTCGCTTGTTTCTAATCTCCGCCAACCGCCACCCTCTCACTCACTGGAGTCAAACTCCGTTCCATTTGTATTTGTCTCTGACCTGCGAGTGGCATATGTCTCTCTGGAAACCATGTACGAAAGTTCCAAGTAGGATGGGAGGACGCATTTTTTTACTGTCAATATGATGAGAATATTAAATGTATGATTTCTTCACAAGTAGGCCTATTACGAGGAAAACCGTTGTATAACATAAAACGGCATTAAACTACATGTTACTGATGACACATTAAAAGGTTAAGTGTTATTGTTGTTGTCATCATAATCATCATCATCATCATCATCATCATCTCTGTACGTCGATCCTTTTTCAGCAGATGTACGAATAATGCGGTTAGCTCTTCAATTTGAACTCTCTGATTTACTATGTGATGTCAAATGAAAGCTAGATGTAAGGACGTGACAACTGTTGAACTTTCAAATCTTTGCCAAAAAATAAATATCCGAAGCTTCGTTCTTTCGCTTGCTACAACTCACGTTTGTGAAAAATTATTTTCAACAATTAAAATGGTAAAAATCACATTTAGATCACGGCCGACAGACAAATACCTTCGTGATCAACTACGACTGGCAGTAAGTGACATAATTCCAGGTTGTGATATTGTTCATTTCTTCCTTCGTTGCACGTACTAAACATTAGTTTGTGGCCTTGTACTGTATAAAATTATATTTAAGTGCTTGACGTAAGGAAAATGAAAATCCGTTAATGTCAGACAGTTGCTTCACTTCCCCTTCGGATGTCCGCCTCCCTCCATAGGTGCTATGCACGTTGCAGGTTACACAGTGGCTCGGCGCACGATTACATTTTCGCCACCGCTGCTCTAGTAAGTTGAATTAGACCTTGGTAGCAGGAGAGTTAATGACATTACTTACTGTTCACCCTGTATAATGCAATCTATGGAGTCTGATGTATCTGTCATATAATCAGTCCAACTGTATAGACATTCTTTCGTCTTCCTTATCAATATATCATCTCAGGGTTCTTTTGTTCTTCCCCTGAAGAATATTCAAGTCGTAGTATGCCTAATGTCTTAATTCCTTCAAGTTGATTATATACAACCTCTATGTTCCACCCCTGTCATCTACACTAGGGAGGGTTGTTGGCGCTGTGCAAGGGGGAGGTTGGATAGGGTAGCATGATGCACAAGGGACATGTAATTTCCGAAATGGACGTGTAATTTGAGTTTCAGGTCCACGGACCTGCTGCAGGGAGCAGGCTAGCTTGATTAGAAATTTCGCTACTTTACCTCTGTTGTATTGCGGGAGGAAATTTTTTTGTGAATTTTTTGGAGGGTGGAAAGGAGTGCAATAATGGTTTAATTTACCGTGAAATGATTTTTTTCAAGGTAATCTTGTTATAATTAATCTTATAACAAACAGCTCGTCTGTTCGTTGTTTTGTGCATGATCTACAGGGATAGTATAAAGACTGTATACATGTATCAGGTATTACAGAGCGAAAGTCACTGCTTTTTACTGGCAGCGAAGCCCTTTCTGCTACATCCTCGTGTTTGGTGTCTGTGCCTAGAAAATCCAAGAATTTTCTGTGTCGTGTATTTGTTCCTCAAATTGAGATTTACCTTATTTTGCCTCCAGCAGCAGCCTCGCAAAACGCTTATTATGTCGTGAAAGAGTTCAACCTGATCACAACTAAATAAATTCTACAATGCTTCCAGAGTGTCAGCGGAAGAGTGCAGCTATACTTGGAATTAGACGTTGGCGATGGGAACCCTGAATAAGGAGATGCAGGACTGTGAAGGTTTAGAGGAAGGTGAAGATGAATAACATTTTGGTTATGGAGATAATGAGGATGATGATGATGATGTCAAGATAAGGATTATAGTGTCAAGGATTATGAAGTGTGTTATAAAGAAGGTGAGCAGGACTAAGATGGTAACAGAGTATAATAGATAATAAGAAAACTAATGTGATAAAGATGATAAACAGGATGAAGGTGATAAAAATACATGTCCACGGTAAACAGGATGAAGAATATAAATATAACAAAATAGATCTGAACGTGACAAAGGAAATAACTATTATAAAGATGATATATAGGCTAAAGAGGATGAACAGGATGAAGATGACATAGTAAATGGACATAATGAAAAAAGTGACGATGCTGAAAATGATGAAGATTGTGAACAGGATTAGATGGTTAAGAAAGTAGTAACGAAGCACATGAACATGGAAATGGAAATAAATGTGATAAACAGCATGAAGATGACAAAGATTGTAAACATGAAGAAGATAATAAAGATGATAACATGAAGATAACAAAAATTTTAACATTAGGATAATAAAACTGATAAACAGCATGAAGATAATAAAGATGATAAACAAGATGAAGATGATAAACATGATGATGAGGATGATAAACAGGATGAAGATGATAAAGATGATAAACAGGATGAAGATAATAAAGATGATAAACACCATGGAGATAAAGATTTTAACATTAGGATAATAAAGGTGATGAACAGAATGAAGATAATAAAGATGATAAACAGAATGAAGATAATAAAGATAAACAGGATGAAGATAATAAAGATAAAAAGCTGCTAAACAGCATGAAGATAATAAAGATGATAAACAGCATGAAGATAAAGATTTTAACATTAGCATAATAAAGGTGATGAACAGAATGAAGATAATGAAGATGATAAACAGAATGAAGATAATAAAGATAAACAGCATGAAGATAATAAAGATGATAAACAGCATGAAGAGAGTAAACATGACAGAGTGAAGGTAATGAAAGTGATAAACATGGTGAAGATAATAAACAGGATGAAGATGATAAGCAGGGTGAAGATAATAAAGATGATAAACATGATAATAAAGGTGATAAACATGATGATAAAGATGATAAACAGCAAGAAGATAAACATGACAAACAATGAAGATAATGAAGACGATAAATAAGATGAAGATAATGACGATGATAAACAGGATGAAGGTAATAAAGATGATAAACAGAATGATAATAAAAATGATAAACAGCAAGAAGATAATAAATATGACAAACAGAATTAAGACGATAAACAGGACGAAGATAATGAAGATGATAAACAGGATGATAATAAAAATGATAAACAGCAAGAAGATAATAAATATGGCAAACAGAATGAAGACGATAAACAGGATGAAGATAATGAAGATGATAAACAGAATGATAATAAAAGTGATAAACAGCAAGAAGATAATAAATATGACAAACAGAATGAAGATGATAAACAGGATGAAGATAATGAAGGTGAAAGGCAGGTTGAAGATCATGAAGATGATAAACAGGTTAAAGATGATAAAGATGATACATAGGATGAAGATGATGATATAGAGAATGAAGATAATAAATATGATAAAAGCATGAAGATAATAAAGGTGGTAAACAGATGAATATAATGAAGATGATAAAAATGGTGTTGAAGCAGATGAATATGATGTAGCCTAGTTAATGACGATGGTAAAATGATAAGATAAGCTTGATAAACTTGACAAAAATTTAATAGGATAAAAATAATAAACATGATAAGAAAACAGATGAACATGATAAAAATGGCGATGGTAAAAATGATAGCAATAATGACAAAGTAAATAACATAGGCTAGTTAATAGAGAATGTTGTGATAAAGAAAATTATGGTGCTGTAAATGATAAAATGACAAAAATGAAGATATTTACATGATCAAGAAGGCGATGACATAATTGTGGAGATCGTGAAGATAATGGTGATGATAGAGATGACAATGAAGATGAAGTTGATAGGGATAATGCAAATAGTAATATAAAGGTGGGCGTATTACAGATGAAGTAGATGATAACGATAATGATGATTTTTGTGATATCTAGAATGATGATAAAAGGCTAAAGAATATCGAGACGATGGTAGAGATAGATATGAAGATTTTGGTTATGATAAAGAACATTGTGAAGATAAATGAAGACTATATAGAGGACGTTAATGGTTAATATAATGAATAATAATGATAATGAATGTTATGAAATCATGATATTGATGATGCTGGTGATACGAATGGTAATGAATAAGAAGAGAAATATGAAAAATTTGATGACATAATGGTGATGGTGATGAAAAGAATAGGGAGAGTCTGTTTTGCTGACCAATTGTTTAATTTCCCCTGCAACTCAGATCCCATCATTCTGACCTGATAATCTAACAATTTCTTTTATATATTAATAAGAAATTGAATAAAAAATTTCACAATAATTGATCTCTTCTTTCTGTCAGTTACCTTAAAAACTATGTTGAATTATCGAGAGTTCATAAATCATCCCCTCATCCATCATTGTCTTAGTGGACCTTGAAGAAGGAAAGAACAAACGGAAAACTGAGCGATATATCAATCATAGTCACCAGGTTTTGAAGTTTCTTCGATTGAGAGGTTAGAGGGAGGTTTACATAAAAAACCAGTATAAATGGTATCCTTAGAATTGACCTCAAAGCTTCAGAAATGCCTTAGATCTTCGAATTATAGTTTAATTTGCTCTCGAAATGGCCGATTTCACAATGTAAAACACTGCTTAAATTTAACATTTAAACTATTGAACTTTTGAAAAAATTCCGGGAGAGATGCAAGTCTGAATGTATATAAAGAGTTCTGATAAAAGGGGACGAGGGAAGAAGGAATACAGACGGCAAGTTGTATAAAATATTCAGACGTAGTAATCTGGGAGGCGTAGGAGAAGACCGAGTTGTCAGTGGAGTGTGCAGGAGATACATTAGTAATGGTCCGCGGCTTCCAGTGGCGGTCAGACCTCAAAATCTTCTCCTTGAACTTGCGTAACGAATGATTGCAGACGGCAGAATCAAGAACTAAGATTTGTACCTATGGAAACGTGAAAATAGAAAGAAAAAAAAAACATTAACGATATCAACTACAATTTCATGCTCCTAACTCAAGTAATACGTAGGCCTATTCATATAAGGTTCCTGTTTTTATTGTTTATTTTTGTATGTTTTTTCATAACTGGTGTAAAATCATATTTATTTTATCTATCTATCTATCTATCTATCTATCTATCTATCTATCTATCTATCTATCTATCTATCTATCTATCTATCTATCTATCTATCTATCTATCTATCTATCTATCTATCTATCTATCTATCTATCTACCTACCTACCTACCTATCTACCTATCTACCTATCTACCTATCTACCTATCTACCTATCTACCTATCTACCCCATCTATCTATCTATCTATCTATCTATCTATCTATCTATCTATCTATCTATCTATCTATCTATCTATCTATCTATCTATCTATCTACCTACCTATCTACCTACCTACCTACCTACACCTACCTACCTACCTACCTACCTCTCTATCTATCTATCTATCTATCTATCTATCTATCTATCTATCTATCTATCTATCTATCTATCTATCTATCTATCTATCTATCTATCTATCTGTCTATCTGTCTGTCTATCTGTCTATCTATCTATCTATCTATCTATCTATCTATCTATCTATCTATCTATCTATCTATCTATCTATCTATCTATCTATCTATCTATCTATCTATCTATCTATCTATCTATCTCTATCTATCTCTATCTATCTGTCTATCTGTCTGTCTGTCTGTCTGTCTGTCTGTCTGTCTGTCTGTCTGTCTGTCTGTCTGTCTGTCTGTCTGTCTATCTATCTATCTATCTATCTATCTATCTATCTATCTATCTATCTATCTATCTATCTATCTATCTATCTATCCATCCATCCATCCATCCATGCATTTATTTATTTATTTATTTAACAGGGTAAAGCCCCAATTACAATAGACAGTACAGATATTCATTTAAAAACATAGAATTGCAAATAACATGGAAAAAGAGATGAAACAGATACAAATATAAATACAAATTAAAATGGAAAATGAGAAAAGGAAAGAAGAAAGAACAGACAAATAGATACTACCTAAATAAAAGACACAGATATAATATAAATGAAAAATGCAAAATAAAATAAATGAAAAATAGTTAAATATAGAAATATCATAGCCAGAAATGTAAAATGTAGCTATAATTGGCACAGAGTAACAAATAGCAATATTATATAAAATCAACTACCTTCAGCATATTAATAAGAAAATGTTTGTATTCCATGTAAGAAATGCAGAAATCTAGATCCCATGTTTTACATATTTCATTGAAATTTCAACACATTTTTAACATTGGTGAATTTTTATGTGATGAAGTGTTTGGTTTTTTTAATAATATAACAATTGACGATTTCTTAAATGTGATGTTCTAGCGTTACTCTGGATTTATGATAATATTTCGCTATTATCCAGTAGACCGTTGAATATTTTATACAATAAAAGTTGTTCAGCAAGTAATCTACGACTGGCAAGAGACATTAAATTAAATTCAGCAAGTAGATTGTTGTACGAAATTTTGTTATGGAGGGCTGAACAATGATATCTTCTAAAATACAGATATCTAGAGAATCGTTTTTTAATTTTTTTAGTAAGTTATTATTCAGTTCTCTTCCAGAAATAAATATCATTCATTCCCTCCCTGTAAGAAGTACAGACCGGGCAGTTTAAAAGTCCCCAAATATCGTTCGACCGATCGAGCCCGATTTAATCGCTGGTATTTCCCTCCATGAAAGAGCGACGCTCTTCCCGCCTGCAGGCCAGCCATGAGTGAGATTTCATTAATAGTGTTCGTAACGGGCTTTCTCGATTATACGAGTATATGCGAGCAGTGGAATTCATTGCTGCGCTGGATTCGGAGGGGGGGAAAGAAGGCTTCGCTTCGTAGATAGAGACGAGGGGTAGAAAAGAATACCTTTCTATGAAATGTGCCTATAATAGAAACTATTTACAAGATATTGCATGTAATATAGGGTGAACCGAAAGTAATGTCATTAATAAGAAGGTGTTATTCTGTGAGATATTTCAAACAAAAAAGTTTCATGCAGTTTTGCTCGTTTTTGCTTCCCTTTCGAGATAAAAATTGTTATTTATGAAATATTTCATACCGTGTTTTAGGAAAGCCATTGACTTATGGGACTCTGGGACTGAGTTTTGAAACTTTTAAAGTTTTTGTTTAATTTCAAATATGACGAGTTTGTTATTTGGGACTCTGGGACTGAGTTTTGAAACTTTTAAAGTTTTTGTTTAATTTCAAATATAACGAGTTTGTTATTAGGGACTCTGGGACTGAGTTTTGAAACTTTTAAAGTTTTTGTTTAATTTCGAATATGACGAGTTTGTTATTTGGGACTCTGGAACTGAGTTTTGAAACTTTTAAAGTTTTTGTTTAATTTCAAATATGACGAGTTTCTTATTTGGGACTCTGGGACTGAGTTGTGAAACTTTTAAAGTTTTTGTTTAATTTCAAATATAACGAGTTTGTTATTAGGGACTCTGGGACTGAGTTTTGAAACTTTTAAAGTTTTTGTTTAATTTCGAATATGACGAGTTTGTTATTTGGGACTCTGGAACTGAGTTTTGAAACTTTTAAAGTTTTTGTTTAATTTCAAATATGACGAGTTTGTCATTTGGGACTCTGGGACTGAGTTTTGAAACTTTTAAAGTTTTTGTTTAATTTCAAATATGACGAGTTTGTTATTTGGGACTCTGGGACTGAGTTTTGAAACTTTTAAAGTTTTTGTTTAATTTCATATATGACGAGTTTGTTATTTGGGACTCTGGGACTGAGTTTTGAAACTTTTAAAGTTTTTGATTAATTTCTAATATGACGAGTTTGTTATTTGGGACTCTGGGATTGAGTTTTGAAACTTTTAAAGTTTTTGTTTAATTTCAAATATGACGAGTTTGTTATTTGGGACTCTGGGACTGAGTTTTGAAACTTTTAAAGTTTTTGTTTCGAGTTTGTTATTTTCTGGGACTGAGTTTTGAAACTTTTAAAGTTTTTGTTTAATGTTTGTTATTTGGGACTCTGGGATTGAGTTTTGAAACTTCTAAAAGTTTTTGTTTAATTTTGACTAGTTTGTTATTTGGACTCTGGGACTGAGTTTTGAAACTTTTAAAGTTTTTGTTTAATTTCAAATATGACGAGTTTGTTATTTGGGACTCTGGGACTGAGTTTTGAAACTTTTAAAGTTTTTGTTTAATTTCAAATATGACGAGTTTGTTATTTGGGACTCTGGGACTGAGTTTTGAAACTTTTAAAGTTTTTGTTTAATTTCAAATATGACGAGTTTGTTATTTGGGACTCTGGGATTGAGTTTTGAAACTTTTAAAGTTTTTGTTTAATTTCAAATATGACTAGTTTTTATTTGGGACTCTGGGACTGAGTTTTGAAACTTTTAAAGTTTTTGTTTAATATCAAATATGACGAGTTTGTTATTTGGGACTCTGGGATTGAGTTTTGAAACTTCTAAAAGTTTTTGTTTAATTTCAAATATGACTAGTTTGTTATTTGGGACTCTGGGACTGAGTTTTGAAACTTTTAAAGTTTTTGTTTAATTTCAAATATGACGAGTTTGTTATTTGGGACTCTGGGACTGAGTTTTGAAACTTTTAAAGTTTTTGTTTAATTTCAAATATGACGAGTTTGTTATTTGGGACTCTGGGACTGAGTTTTGAAACTTTTAAAGTTTTTGTTTAATTTCAAATATGACGAGTTTGTTATTTGGGACTCTGGGACTGAGTTTTGAAACTTTTAAAGTTTTTGTTTAATTTCAAATATGACGAGTTTGTTATTTGGGACTCTTGAGTTTTGAAACTTTTAAAGTTTTGTTTAATTTCTGACGAGTTTGTTATTTGGGACTCTGGGATTGAGTTTTGAAACTTTTAAAAGTTTTTGTTTAATTTCAAATATGACTAGTTTTTATTTGGGACTCTTGAGTTTGAAACTTTTAAAGTTTTTGTTTAATTTCAAATATGACGAGTTTGTTATTTGGGACTCTGGGACTGAGTTTTGAAACGAGTTTGTTTTTGGGAACTGAGTTTTGAAACTTTTAAAGTTTTGTTTAATTTCAGATATGACGAGTTTGTTATTTGGGACTCTGGGACTGAGTTTTGAAACTTTTAAAGTTTTTGTTTAATTTCATATATGACGAGTTTGTTATTTGGGACTCTGGGACTGAGTTTTGAAACTTTTAAAGTTTTTGTTTTCATTTCGAGTTTGTTATTTGGGAAACTGAGTTTTGAAACTTTTAAAGTTTTTGTTTCATTTCAAATATAGTTTGTTATTTGGGACTCTGGGACTGAGTTTTGAAACTTTTAAAGTTTTTGATTAATTTCATATATGACGAGTTTGTTATTTGGGACTCTGGGATTGAGTTTTGAAACTTTTAAAGTTTTTGTTTAATTTCAAATATGACGAGTTTGTTATTTGGGACTCTGGGACTGAGTTTTGAAACTTTTAAAGTTTTTTATTAATTTCAAATATGACTAGTTTGTTACGTCTTTAAGTTTAAATAACAGTACCAAATTTCATCAAGTTTCATTCATTAGTTCTTTAGGGCCATATTCATAGACATTCTTAGCGCGGGCTTCCATTGGATGATCAGGGAATTAACGTTTTTTGTATTCATAAACCAGTGTTAGCGTTATATGATATGAATCCTGTACAAGTAATCAGTCGATAGCCGGGGCTAGTTTAGCACGCTCGTAGCGCGGGCTAGCGAAATGTCTATGAATAGCACCCTTAGTTATTAATTTTTGCCTATATTAATGATACTAAATTATGCGTAAATTCAAAACATCCCTGACAGCTTCAGAATAGTTTCTGCTTTTGAAAATCTTCTGTGAAGGACTTACATTTTATGATAAAGAAAACTGCGCATGGGTTTTTAAATTTGAGAATTGGTTCATGAGATAAACATGTTCGGTATATATAAATTATGACACATCTTTTATTTTTCCAATTATTTTTTGAGAAAAAAAATATTAAACATTTTAGTCGTTAATTTTCCAATTTTTTAAAACTTATCACATCCTAAACACATGGTGATTTGAATACTTTCAACGGCAGAAGAAAACACAAGTGTCAATTTAGTTCACATGGTCTTGTGGGCTTTCTTCCAAAATTTCACTGAGATTGAAAAAGAAACTGCATTCATTAGAGCATTTTGAATATTATAAAATGTTGAAAATTAAAAAATCGAGAAAACGAGTATCAAAGTACAACATGTATGATATATACAGGGACATCATTTTATTTTTACTTCAATTTTTATTGTACCTGAGTTTTTGAATGTACTTCACTCCCACCCCTTCTACTAATGAAGTTCAACCGTCCTCCACAAAGATCCAAGACCGCATATACAGTCATAGTAGCCTTACGGTCATAGTAAACAGTACAGTCCAGAAATATGTTCGCGTTTTCCAGTGACAAAAGAGCTTTCAATATTAAATCATTTTCGCACAGGTACTGTCGTCCATTTGCCTACGTCGTATCCCGGGTTCCCCCTCCAGCTTTTATTCGCCAGCTAGTGGCTGGGCTGTCTTAGCTCTTTTCTGAGAACATTAATTTCTGTTAGGAATTGGACGTCTACGTAATATTATAGAACTGTTTAAAATAAATGAAATAAAAGGGTCTCGTTAAGTAATTAACTGTCACGTGTTTTCCCCCCCCTTTCTACGATCCTATGACATAACTACTTGGACGGACAATAGATAGTATGTCTGAGTAATTTTATCTTTTCGGATCGGGCAGAAATGAAGATTTAATTTACAGTACGTAAGGTACTCTTTTATAGAATAGGCACAGAATTATTTCAACATGAGTTACTGGTACGAAGAACGAAACTGGTAATTGGGATTAGGTACAATATTATATAGTACGATAATACGCACAAAAGAACTGAAGCCTGTATCGAGATGAACGGCCACCATTTTAAAAAATGTGTTTAAATATCCATATTATGATTATTTTTCAATTTAACTTTATTCTCTATATTGTACGCTAATGTGCTGTAGACAGTATAATATACACTGCATAATGAATACGTCCACATGTACAGCTCAGTTCGTGAGTAAAAACACTCATTGTTAATACTGTACTGTATTTTGATTAAACAAAAACGCAATGAAAATAATCAAACGCAAAGCGAAATATTTCCTAGTTTACGTAAATGGATGAACTACCTTTCTTCCTTCCTATACTTAGTAAAGTGATTTGTTTGTATATTATGCCAGTATCATCTAACTCCAGCCGTAGAGGGGGGTAGCAAACGCCGTTGATCCAGAGGTATAGGCAAGTTAATATTAAAAAATGTTAGTAAAAATAAAATGATGTCCCTGTACTTTCGATGTCCTTCCTTCCTATACATGACTACTACTACAAGACATATTTTTCTCCTTTATAACAGCGTGAAAAATGAACTGAATGAAAAGTAAAATTAGACAGAATGAAGAACAAAGTCTGTCAGAATGACAGCTGAGTGTCAGTTTAAAGGACTGCAGCTCCACGCACGCTCTGGTCCCTTTAAATTCGTCCTGAGGGACTTTAAATTGTCATAGGTCCAAAATAAACACAGATTTAGAAAACTGAAACATTATTTAGTTTTTTAGAGTTAAAAACAAAATTTTAATTTTTAACGTTTTTTTTTTTTCGTTATTTTCATTTAACCATCGCCGTAATAAAAGTGGGCTTTAAATTATCATAGGTCCAAAATAAGCACAGATTTAAAAAACTGAAACATTATTTAGTTTTTTAGAGTTAAAAACAAAATTTTAATTTTTAACGTTTTTTTTTTTTCGTTATTTTCATTGATCCATCGCCGTAATAGAAGTGGGCTTTAAATTGTCATATAGCCAAAATAAGCAAATATTTAGAAAACTGAAACATTATTTACTTTTTTTGAGTTAAAAACAAAATTTTAATTTTTAACGTTTTTTTTTTCGTTATTTTCATTGATCCATCGCCGTAATAAAAGTGGGCTTTAAATTATCATAGATCCAAAATAAGCACCGATTTAGAAAACTGAAACGGTATTTAGTTTTTAGAGTTAAAAACAAAATTTTAATTTCTAACGGTTTTTTTTTTTCGTTATTTTCATTGATCCATCGCCGTAATAAAAGTGGCCTTTAAATTATCATAGATCCAAAATAAGCACAGATTTAGAAAACTGAAACATTACTCAGTTTTAGAGTTGAAAACAAAATTTCAGTTTTTAGCGGTGTTTTTTCGTTATTTTCACCGATCCGTAGCCTTAATAAAAGTGAGCTTTAAATTGTCATAGGTCCAAAATAAGCAGAGATTTATCTGAAACATTATTTAGTTTTTTAGAGTTACGGGTCAGTTTTCTATCAAGCCTAGGGACATAAGGAGAAGGATCTCTAAATTGAAAACTCATAAATCAGTAGGACCTGATGGTATCGCCGGAGACGTACTAAAATTGGGAGGGGAAGCCATGATTCCCTATCTAGTGCGTATATTTGAAATATCAATTAACAACGGTACTGTCCCGCGAGATTGGAAAGATGCAATAGTGGTGCCAATTTATAAGTCAGGGTCTCGCTCAGATACAAAAAATTACAGACCGGTCAGCCTCACCTCTGTGGTTTGCAAACAGATGGAACACTTGATTTCAGCTTATCTAAGGCAGCATTGGGATGACTCAAATTGGTTACATAACTGTCAGCATGGATTTCGGGGGCTATTCATGTGAGAGTCAATTAGTAACGGTATGTCAGGATTTAGAAGACGGAATAGATTCCAATAGCCAAGTAGATGCAGTGATTATTGACTTTTCACGCGCATTCGATGTAGTCCCACATGATATATTATTGGTTAAACTACAATCAACGGGGATTGACTTCAGAGTGCTCCAGTGGATCAAGGAATTTTTAACTTGTCGTACTCAGAGAGTACGGGTAGGGGAGGAATTATCGAACCCAATTGAAATTACTTCCGGGGTCCGCAGGGAGTGTCTTGGGGCCTCTTCTATTCTTGGCTTTTGTAAATGATCTGCCAGTTAATATCTTGTCTAGGTTCGCTTATTCGCGGATGATTGTATGTTATACAGGAAATAATAAGTCATGAAGATACTACTCTTCTCCAGAATGACCTCAGTAGAATAAACGATTGGGCAATAGCCAACAAAATGAAAATAAATTCTCTAAAGAGCAAAGCCATCAGCTTTACAAGGAAATGAAATGAAATAGTCGCATCGTATACGTTAGGGGTGAAACCATTCCGGAAGTTAACAAATGTAAATACCTAGGAATAACATTTAGCAGCGATCTCGGCTGGGGGAACACGTTACAGACACAGCGGGAAAAGCATGGAGAGCGTTATACTTTGTGATGAGGGTACTAAGAAAAGGTTCTGATAAATCCAAAGAGATTGCATATAAATCACTAGTACGTCCAGTAATGGAATATGGTGCTGCATGTTGGGATCCTTATAGATTAGAACATATTAAGACACTGGAAAAGATTAAAAACGGGCTCTTAAGTGTTGTCGGAAAAATTCACCATTAAAATGGGACACACTCACGGAGAGGAGAACGCGAATTCGATTATGCGCACTGTTCAAAACATACAGAGGTGAGCCTGCCTGGAAAGAAATAAAAAATAGGTTGCAGCCGCCAAATTACTCTTCAAGGAACGACCACTCATATAAATTGAGGGAAAGAAGGCAGAGGACGGACACTGGAAAGTTTTTTTCTCAATCGTACTATCAGGGACTGGAATGCTTTACCTGCAGACTTACTAAAGGCTTTACCAACAACCAAAAATGTATTTAAAAAGGCTTAAGGACCTTACTAATAGACGGTAATTATACACAGTACTTAAAGGGTGTAAACGATATGTTGTTATTGAAGTGTTGTATCAGTGAAGAATTATGTTGTGTCAGTGAAGTGTGTTGTATCAGTGAAGAAGTATGTCGTGTCAGTGAAGTGTGCTGTGTAAGTGAAACGTGTTCCTGTCAGTGAAGCTTTATAGTTTATAGTGGCAGTGCAAAGTATTTGAACAGTGAAATGTTTTTGAAGTGTTAGTGAAATCAGGATAGAATCAGTGAAATGTGTCGTAGTTCCAGTGCAGTGAGTGAGTTGACAGCGAAATGAGTGTAATGTTGAAAGGTACTTGTGCAGATATGAACATATAGTCGTGAGTTTAGTTCGATCTTAGTTTTAAGATACAAACTAGAATATTTCAAATGTTATTTTAAGTGATCGTTTCATTTAATTTAGTATATTCCCTGTTGTTGTTGTTATTATTATTATTATTATTATTATTATTATTATTATTAGTATTAATTATTAGTATTATCATTAATTGTATTTTTAATTAATAAGTTTATTATTGTCATTATTGAGTGTAATTAGTTACCACTGCCACCGGATATATACCCATTGCAGTGTGAATAAATACATACATACATGTTTTTTTAACAAAATTTTAATTTTTAACGGTTTTTCTTTTTTTTCGTTATTTTCATCGATCCATCACCGTAATAAAAGTGGGCTTTAAATTGTCATAGGTTCAAAATAAGCACAGATTTAGAAAACTGAAACATTGTTTAGTTTTTTAGAGTTAACAAAATTTTAATTTTTAACTTTTTTTTTTCGTTATTTTCATTGATCCATCGCCGTAATAAAAGTGGGCTTTAAATTATCATAGGTCCAAAATAAGCACAGATTTAGAAAACTAAAACATTATTTAGTTTTTTAGAGTTAAAAACAAAATTTTAATTTTTAACGGGTTTTTTTTTTTTTCGTTATTTTCATTGATCTATCGCCGTAATAAAAGTGGGCTTTAAATTATCATATGTTCAAAATAAGCACAGATTTAGAAAACTGATACATTATTTAGTTTTTAGAGTTAAAAACAAAATGTTAATTTTTAACGTTTTTTTTTCGTTATTTTCATTGATCCATCGCCGTAATAAAAGCGGGCTTTAAATTGTCATAGGTCCAAAATAAGCACAGATTTAGAAAACTGAAAAACTATTTAGTTTTTTTTTTTAGAGTTAAAAACAAAATTTTAATTTTTAATGTTTTTTTTTTTCCGTTATTTTCATTGATCCATCGCCGTAATAAAAGTTGGCTTTAAATTGTCATAGGTCCAAAATAAGCACAGATTTAGAAAACTGAAAAACTATTTAGTTTTTTTAGAGTTAAAAACAAAATTTTAATTTTTAATGTTTTTTTTTTTTTTTCGTTATTTTCATTGATCCATCGCCGTAATAAAAGTGGGCTTTAAATTGTCATAGGTCCAAAATAAGCACAGATTTAGAAAACTGAAACATTATTTAGTTTTTTAGAGTTAACAAAATTTTAATTTTTAACGTTTTTTTTTTTTCGTTATTTTCATTGATCCATCGCCGTAATAAAAGTGGGCTTTAAATTATCATAGGTCCAAAATAAGCACAGATTTAGAAAACTAAAACATTATTTAGTTTTTTAGAGTTACAAACAAAATTTTAATTTCTAACGGTTTTTTTTCCGCTATTTTCATTGGTCTATTGCCGTAATAAAAGTGGGCTTTAAATTATCATATGTTCATAATAAGCACAGATTTAGAAAACTGAAACATTATTTAGTTTTTTAGAGTTAAAAACAAAATTTTAATTTTTAACGTTTTTTTTTTTCCGTTATTTTCATTGATCCATCGCCGTAATAAAAGTGGGTTTTAAATTGTCATAGGTCCAAAATAAGCACAGTTTTAGAAAACTAAAACATTATTTATTTTTAGAGTTGAAAACAAAATTTCAAATTTTTAACGTTTTTTTTCCGTTATTTTCACCGATCCATAGCCTTAATAAAAGCGAGCACGCCACTGATGCCCGTAATGTTAAAAGCAGAGTGTATTCTAATGAGTGGTTTTCTTGCTCGGCCATGGAGCGCAGACGAACAACTCTGTAATCTAGTGTTCAGTTGTTGCTTTCTAGCGTGAATGCTGGAATATTCTGCAGTGGTTAGGTGGTGACCACATGGCTCGCTCCTTGTGAAGCGAGTTTAATATAGTATGTGTGTGAGGTTATGGTTAAAGAAGACTGGATTCTGCAAGCCACACTCTCCTTCATGCCACCTATGAACCGAGCTCAAAACTACCTATCCCATTTCTGTAATATTCGTGTAATGTATTGGTGATGTCATACCTTTCTCTTGATTGCTTCGGTTTTACACTAACAATAAGTATAAATTAATTTAATTTAGTAATGCTACAAAAATAATGTTCGATGTTTCTACTGAAGTGTACATTTTAATGTACAATCATACCTATGACTTAGAACATATAAATGACGTTTTTATCTCCAGGGGTTTAAAATACGATCGTATAAGACTTGGGTGTAAAAACGAATAAACCGCCAACGTGTATAAGAAATAAATTAACATGGAAAGTGCATGAATTTTGCCGGCAATAAAACGAATAGGTCTGTGAAACACGGGTGAAACATGTGAACGAAGTTCTTTTGTACGCCTGCATTATAAAAAGTATTTTATCTACTTTGATTATATAATGTGAACTCTACATTACTAATAAATATGTTGTAAATACATTCATTACGCAACTAGTTAGGTAATGATACTGATATTACCTAATTGGTTGCGTAATGTGAACCACACATTAAATGAATTAAAATGAAATTGATTTTATTTACTGTAAACATTAACAAAAATGTGTTCGACACACTTTCTACATTTTTCGCACTAAAGGTTTTGATTTATCTAGAGACAATCAAAACTCGAGTGCGATTTAATTGACTATTATACGATTAGAAAAAAGTGTAGCAAGATTAGAAGAAATAAATTACTCTAATACAATAAAATATCGACTTACCCCAACACTAAACTGCCTTGAAAATGTATAGTCTTCTTGAATATAATCGTCCATAGAGTTCAATGAAGATTGTATAGTTGACACAACTGGTAATAACAACTACTACCATCTAGCGGAATACTTGTAATGATGAGATAATACAATAATATATTTTCAAGACAGTTTAGCATTTTAGTAGGTCAATATTTTATTGCATTAGAAGAGTATTTTATTTCTTCTAATCTTTGTACACTTTCTTCTAATCGTGTCGATTAAATCTCACTCGAGTTTTGATTTTCTCTAGATAAATCAAAACCTCTAGTGAGATTATTGTTAATCAATTTGTTATATGTGATCAGTAGACTTCGTGGAATTGCCACGAGAATCGTAAAGTTTACTGCGCACGCGGTATAGACTGTATGAGAAAGGGACGTGCGACGGACGGAGTATGCCTCTGATTTAAACACTGAGCAGTATACTGTTGTTACAATAAAACTTGTATTCTGTATTCAAGAAATATAATGAATGATCATTGAAGTAGGAAATGTCTAAACATGTAAATACACAATTATTTTGTAGTGAGATATATTAACTCTTAAAATTTAGTGTAATATACTCACATCATCCTTTAATATGTGCAGTGAAGAGTTACGTACATTTTGAGCGACTGCCAAAGTGAACCTCCTCCGATGGTCACTCAAACAGTTTTTATATTGGGAAAATGTACGTTCAACATCACACGATGTAATAGGAGTATATTTGAAGAACGGAAAGTCACTACTTTTTAGCACACCTATTTCCAACGGGTCAAGACTGGCTGCGGGGGTAAGGGTATTCCAGGGGCAATTATTTGGAACAGCAACACTCTCATTGTAGTTTGTTTGATTGAATTTTTGTCTACACTGAACAAATGTTAAGCTTTGACTATTCCAACCACAGTAATGCAAAAACAAGTGCTTACATAGGTATACATTAGCTGTAGCTGCTCTATCTATTTGGACCGGTCACATCTAACATGAACTGCTTATACTACGAGACCGGGCGGTCGCTCACCTCCTCTATACTACCGTTCATCGGCAACCTGATTGCATGCTGGGTGTGGCAATTCAACGAAGTCTAGTGATCAGAGATATTACTGAAGTACTTTCCGATATTGTCAAAAGAAAAAATCTTATTATGTATAACTCGCCATGGCCTTCTTAATTGTCTGCGTAGAAGTAAACAGATGCCAAACGATAAAGCAGAATTAATGTTTTTCTTGAAACGGTCATCAGGTATTATTTTAACATATTATAAGACTGTTGTGTAAATTGTTTTAATGTCGGGACCATTTAAGGATGGCTTTCCGATTATAATTCCAGGTGTTTTTAATATTGCTTTACTAAGCTTAGCTTACTGTAATGTATATTTTATATGACAATTTTTTTTTCGATAAAAGAAACCGAAGTTCTTGGCTTACGAAACAAACACACTACCACGTGGTTATCTATTCGGCTCTTCTTCCATAGGTACGCGTGTTTGAACTCCACTGTATATCAATGCAAAGCTTCTTTCCAGGTGATATATCAGTCATAAAAATCCACCGTGTAAAGAAACGGAGACCACCCAAGAGCGTAAGAAGTAATAACAATAATTCAAAATTGGTGTTATACCAAGAGACAAAAAAACAATTGAAATGAATCACGCGGCACGTTCCATATTTAAATGACAATGAAACAGTAAAGTAAAGCAAAGCAACCTGCCACGGGGTATGCAAGCGAGCATTTATCGTGCACGTCAACATATATGACCCACGCTCTCGCATAGAATTAGCATTAGCTCCTCCAAACCAGACGTCTCTGACAACTTTCGCCATCTTTAAAGGACTCCATGGAGATTTAAAACGATCGACGCAACAACAGGTTTCTTTGGAGCGTTACAGAGCTCTCTAGCGATGGACCGGGGTCGTTTAAAAGGTGGAGGGCAAAGATGATCGCATATCATCATCATCATCATCATCATCATCATCATCATCGCCAAGAATTACTTGTTTTGGGCTAGGTGAATTGAGTTCCAAGAGATGTGTACCCTTTCATCAATACGTAAAATGGATCACATTATTTTGAAATTGATACGTGAAAGTGTTTTAAAAAGAAATTTCACTGTAAAAATGAAAATGAAAAAGAAGGAAAGGAGAGAGAGAGAGAGAGAGAGAGAGAGAGAGAGAGAGAGAGAGAGAGAATGCCGCCTCCTGGAAATTGCCGCCCCAGACAACCAGTGAATAGGGATTATAAAGAATGAACACTTCGCGTCGGTACCTTTGATGTAGCCTGACTGATTTCGATGACCTTCAAGCCAGCTAGAGCGTGAGATTCTGCTTTCTCCCTAGAGTTGGCGCTGACATCGCACCAGCTAGCAGTCGACACAGCGGAAATATAACACACATAATTAATACATCTAGGTACATTATGTACTCAAATAAAATAAATTGGATCCATAAAATAATAAATCCGTCATTAACTGTAATGTCTAGATTCTAGAGTTCCTTTATAATGAGAGTTGAGACGTTGACCCCAACAACAATTAAAATTTGTAATGATTTGATAGCGCTGAAAATGGAAAAACAAGACACTTATGAGAAGTAAAACCATATACCTATATTATATTATATTATATTATATTATATAAAAATATTAAGCGAATTCGATACTTAATTTTATAATGTATTATATTATTTTATAATATAATTTATTATATCTGAAATATAAAAAAAAAAATATTATTACAACTAGTTTGCCACTGAGAAATAAGGAAAAGCTGTTAACTTGAATTTATTTGAAGCAAAGCGTTATTGGATTATGCAATAAGGTAGGCGATGTTTGGATCCTGTGTCTCAACTCTATACTCAATTATTATCTTAGCATATGCTCGATTACACTAACCTCTAGCGCTTGAAAGTGGAACTAAACGCCGGCTCACAGAGAAACAAAACAGGAAAAATCGCTCAGTGTCCATTCTTTATAATCCCTATTCGCTGAGACAACTGCCTAGGTTGCCTAGGCCTAAATCCAGCACTGCTTCTAATCGTGTTCCACTTGCAGATTTATCTATAGAGAAAAAAAGCTCTTAACCCCTAAATTGGCAAAGCTTCATTTCTCACACTAGTTTATTAAACCGTGTCGGACCGTAAAGAAAACACCTATCGCAATGTCCATATTTTATATGTTTAAAAAATGTTATATTTTATTTAACGACGCTCGCAACTGCAGAGGTTATATCAGCGTCGCCGGATGTGCCGGAATTTTGTCCCGCAGGAGTTCTTTTACATGCCAGTAAATCTACTGACATAAGCCTGTCGCATTTAAGCACACTTAAATGTCATCGACCTGGCTCGGGATCGAACCCGCAACCTTGGGCATAGAAGGCCAGCGCTATACCAACTCGCCAACCAGGTCGACATATATTTTATATTTTATATGTCGTACAATATTATAGTATTGTGAAATTTTAATTTTCCTACCAATTTTTTTTCTATTGTTCTATTAAAATTATAGCATATAGCCTACTAACCTGTTGTATCCTATACGATACTTTATCAGTTTAAGGTTTAATGAGATTGCTGTTGAAAAGAAACTTTGGAATATTTTTTTAAACATGAAAGTGAAAAAGTGATAACTTGTCCCGACCGGGAATCGAACCCGGGCCACCTGGTTTCGCGGCCATTAACTATAAGGCTACATTTTTAACGCTCTGGCAGTTTTTGCGACCTCTTTCACAGGTTGGATATAAAACCTAAAAAAAACCTATTTCACGTATTCCAAAAACCTAAAATGGTCTTTTTAAAACCCTTAAAATCCGGTCCCTAGTCATGTTATTGCTGGACATCTCAAACAATCCGTGGTTCATTGCTGTCCACGCGGCATGTGTTGTGTTAGACAGTTCCTGTAATGGGGATGGATGGCCTATAACAGTCCCCCACGAATCGCGCGATTGACCTCCGCAATTCATTCGCTCCTTTGTGAGCGCAGGACCAAGCGAGTGTCGTCGCCGCGGGGTGGGTTCAAGGCTCAACCCCTTCTGTGTCGTGCGCGGGAGGCCTGGCTTCGAATGCACTCTGCCCGGATTGGCATTAACCTTTCAAGAGCCGGGCTAGATCTATGGCACCTCTCTAACCGCACATCCCGGTGCTGCAGTCCTGATCTTGTTTCATAGTACCCTATGCTCCTATTCTCTGATATGTACCTTCTCCCATTCTCTTAATTGAAACCCTCTCCTCTATTCTTCTTTGCATTTCTCTCGTTTTCTCTTCCAGTTTCCTTTTCGTCTCTCGCCTCCCATTCCTCTCTTCATCTTCTTTCGTGCCACGTCTTTTGTTTCTCTTCTCGTCCTTTCTGTCGTATTGCTTCTGCTATCTTGTCTTTCCTTTCATTCTTACCTCATTTCTTTATTCTCCTGTCCCTTGTCTCTTGTTCCTCTTCTCGTCCCTTTTGTCTGTCTCGTTTCTTTTCGTCCCTCTACTCTTCTCCTCAACCTCCCTTTTTTCTCTCGTCTCTTCTCGTCCCTTTTCTCTCGTTTCCTTCCGTCCTCCTACTCCCTTCTTCACCTCCCTTTTTTTCTCTCGTCCCTTTTCTCTCGTTTCCTTTTGTCCCTCTACTCTTCTCCTTCTTAACCTCCTTTTTTCTCTCGTCTCTTCTCGTCCCTTTTCTCTTCTTTTCTTTCGTGCCTCTACTCTTCTCCTTAACCTCCCTTTTTTCTCTCGTCTCTTCTCGTCCCTTTTATCTCGTTTCTTTTCGTCCCTCTACCTTCTCCTTAACCTCCCTTTTTTCTCTCGTCTCTTCTCGTCCCTTTTCTCGTTTCATTTCGTCCCTCTACTCTTTTCCCTCTTAACCTCCCTTTTTTCTCTCGTCTCTTCTCGTCCCTTTTCTCTTGTTTCCTTTCGTCCCTCTACTCTCTTTTCCTTAACCTCCCTTTTTTCTCTCGTCTCTTCTCGTCCCTTTTCTCGTTTCCTTTCGTCCCTCTACTCTCTTCTCCCTCTTAACCTCCCTTTTTTCTCTCGTCCCTTTTCACTCGTTTCCTTTCGTCCCTCTACTCTCTTTTCCCTGTTAAGCTCCCTTTTTCTCTCGTCTCTTCTCGTCCCTTTTCTCTCGTTTCTTTCCATCCCTCTACTGTCTTCTCATTCTTAACCTCCCTTTTTCTCGTCTCTTCTCGTCCCTTTTCTCTGGTTTCCTTGCGTCCCTCTACTCTTCTCCTCAACCTCCCTTTTTTCTCTCGTCTCTTCTCGTCCCTTTTCTCTCGTTTCCTTTCGTCCCTCTACTCTCTTCTCCTTAACCTCCCTTTTTTCTCTCGTCCCTTTTCACTCGTTTCCTTTCGTTCCTCTACTCTCTTTTCCCTCTTAAGCTCCCTTTTTCTCTCGTCTCTTCTCGTCCCTTTTCTCTCGTTTCTTTCCATCCCTCTATTCTCTTCTCCTCTTAAGCTCCCTTTTTTCTCTCGTTCCTTTTCACTCGTTTCCTTTCGTCCCTCTACTCTCTTCTCCCTCTTAACCACCCTTTTTTTCTCTCGTCCCTTTTCACGCCTTTCCTTTCGTCCCTCTACTCTCTTTTCCCTCTTAACCTCCCTTTTTTCTCTCCTCTCTTCTCGTCCCCTTTCTCTCGTTTCTTTTCGTCCCTCTACTCTCATCTCCTCCTTAACCTCCCTTTTTTCTCTCGTCTTCTCGTCCATTTTCGCCTCGTTCTTTTAGATCATTATTTAAAAAATGTTGTATGTACGTATTTTTATTTCAGTTTTTTTAACATGGATTAGGTATACGTTCATATTAAGTATGAATAGGGATTTAGTGTGATACTCCAAAATAGTCAATTCCGATATCCCCACGAGAATAGTCTTAGGCCTATATAGTTAACAGGTTGCAGTTATGCTATGGCTTTATGCCATTTTTACTCACAATATTCCATACACAGACATGTATTAAATTTTCTGGCTTATAGTAGGCCTTCAGTCGAATACCTTGACACTGCGCATGCGTCGTGACTTGACCAATACAACGCTGTGTTGATTGTAAGTAGCCAATATACAGCGCGCATAGCGTATTGTCGGACCATCGGATCTGTGCCCCTTCAGCGCTGTCGTCGTTCTTGGAAAAGTTAACGCCTGTACTCACTCCATTCCACCCGCTTTCCTCCCACCAAGTTAAACAGCAGGCTACGAACCTTGCGAAATAGGGATGTTGCCAAACTTCCGTCAAACGGTGTCATAAATAACTGGTCTTCCATGCTACAATATTATTTCTTTCAATCAAAATACATCTTGTATTTCTACATTTTTAAACCTAAATCCCATGTCTCGAATCACTTTCCGTAGTTTTTCTCTCCAACCTTGGAAATTATTGCTTGTCTCCCAAGCTTCAGTAATTTCTTCAATGTTGAAACTTCTTTCTGAACAGTATAAAATTCATGTATCTTTCTTCTTAAAATACATCGGTTCATATTATCTACAAGAATTAAAGCTTCCCTTGGTCTGTTCTTCTCTGGCGATTCCAGCTTTTCATCTCCTGCACAGACTCCTCTCTCCTGATTTTCTTTATTAGGAGCTCTGACCTGCCTATATAAATTACATAAAAATGTTGTATTATTAGTATTAGTTAAGTAAGTAATTTTAATACGTAATCAATTGAAATAAAATAAGCCCCACCTGTGAACGCAACTGCTCTTTTCGTTGCCTGATTTATAGGAAACAGATATTGCCCTGTTTGTTTCTCTTCATCGCAAAATGCTATTACGTACTTGCTTAATAATATTTCTTTCGCCACTCCGTGCCACAGTGTTCATGTTGAGTTGACAACACTGGACTGCAAGTGCAAATATTGTAAACTGTCCCGCAAGAAGGCCAAAATTTTGAGTAGTGACGGACAGAAAGGGAGAGAGATAGAAAAAGAGAGATAGGAATGCAGGGAGAGAAATGAATTACCGAGGATGAGAATGAATTAGGGTTCAGTTCGCATATCTTACGGGGGCACAGATCCGATGGTCCGACTGTAC
>JAJSOF020000001.1:195144119-195194119 GCA_025594305.2 Periplaneta americana | reverse complement strand
AAGTTCCAAGTAGGATGGGAGGACGCATTTTTTGCTGCCAATATGATGAGAATATTAAATGTTTGATTTGTTCACAAATATTACGAGGAAAACGGTTGTATAACGTAAAACGGCATTATACTACATGTCACTCATGAAACATTAAAAGGTTAAGTATTATTATTACTATTATTATTATTATTATCATCATCATCATCATCATCATTATCATCTCTGTACGTCGATCCTTTTTCAGCAGATGTACGAATAATGCGGTTAGATCTTCAATTTAAACTCGCAGATTTACAATGTGATGTTACAATGTAAGGACTTGACAAATGTTGAACTTTTCAAATCTTTGCCAAAAAATAAATATCCGAAGCTTCGTTCTTTCGCTTGCTCTGTTGAAGCCATGTTCGCTATAACTTACGTTTGTGAAAAATTATTTTCAACAATGAAAATAGTGAAAACCAAATTCAGATCACGACTGACAGACAAATACCTTCGTGATCAACTGCGACTGGTAGTAAGTGACATAATTCCTGATTTTGAAACTCTGTCGTAGACACATTCCGAAGACAAATTAATTTTAGGTTGTCATAATGTGTCCTATGTTTTCTCATTCATTTCTTTCTTCGTTACACGTACTAAAATATTAGTTAGTAACCTTATACTGTATGAAATTATATTTAAGTGCTTGATGTAAGGAAAATGAAAATCAGTTAATAAGTCAGACAGTTGCTTCACTTCCCCTTCGGGTGTCCACCTCCCTCCATAGGTGCTATGCACGTTGCAGGTTACACATTGGCTCGGCGCACGATCACATTTTCGCCACGGCTGGTCTATACCAAGATTACTTTAAATAGTCATGCTTCTCAATCCCAGCTTCACAAATATTGAACTGGAAATAATCATTATATTGTAAAACCTATGGTCAGGTTGACAAGGACCAAGAAATGGTTTAGTGTTATTGCTTTAGATATGTTTAATAGATTATCTAGAATGCCCAATCAGCATATTTAGATTTAAAGATGAATTAAAAATGGCTTTTAGATAATCCTTTTTATCATATTAATGAATTTTTTGATAGCCATATGAACTTGAAATTTTAATCTGTTTGTTTTTATTGACCATTGTCTATAATTGAAGCGTCGGCTGGAACAACGTTATAAGTTACATTTGGTAAAATTTACAGGAGCTGCAAAAATGTGTACACGTACAACGTTGTTCTTATAGGGTAGCAAACTTTTGACTGGACAAATTTCACGTACAGCATTGATGGACAGTTGCAAGCCAAAGAGTATAGCACGGTAACATGACATACAACATTATTACACGGAAACACGCCGAATGAAAATTTTGTAACTTACAACGTTGTTCCAGCCGACGCTTCAATTACGCTATTGTAATTCTGACAAATAAACATGATTGATTGATTGATTGATTATTTATTTATTTGTTTATTTATTTACATAGTTATTTATTTATTTACTTATTTACGTATTTACTAATTTATTTATTTACTTATTTACGTACTTATGTATTTACTAATTTATTTATTTACTTAGTTACTTATTTACTTATTTATTGATTGATTGATTTATTTATTTACTTAGTTATTTACTTATTTATTTACTTGTTTATTTATTTACTTAGTTACTTATTTACTTATTCGTTTATTTATTTAGTTACTTATTTACTTATTTATTTACTTATTTATTTAGTTACTTTTATGCTCGACCATGCCGAAATATAGTAATTATACACCTGGTAACAGACCTTTAATGCATGTCATTAAAGTACACCTACTCATTAAAGGTCAGGTCTTTCAGCCAATGACGACTCAGGTTACAACTGTTCAGCCAATGACAGGCCAGCTTTGTACCGTTATAAAACCGCAAGTATCGATTATTCTCGGATATGCAATCGAAAGAGAATTAGCGAAAAGTCACGGAGGCTGGAAATCCAATACTGTCGCAGAAGGTTATGTTCTGTTACTATAATAATTAGCGTTAATTGTAAATAATATTCAAATAAATTCAATTTGTCATCTCGTTTTTCAATGTCAAATTTAATTTCAATGTTATCTCTGTAGGTTCTTATGGCCTAGCAAGGTCAATGTGGACATCTGTTCCTCGGAAAAAATCAATACTTTCGCGTCTGCGCACATCTCACAACATACGGGACATTGCTCCAGTTCAGATACAATAAAATTAATAATATCGAGTTAGAAATATGGTCGAGCATAAAAAGTCGTATGAAACTCGCCTATAATGGTAATTAAGAAGCTCGTATGAAAATTATGAAACTCGCTTGCGCTCGTTTCATAAATATCCATACTCACTTCTTAATTACCTTCATTATAGGATCGTTGCATAATGTACTAATTACTTATTTATTGATTTATTTATTTACTTAGTTATTGACTTATTTACGAATATATTTATTTAAATATTTATTTGTTTCTTTGTTTTTATTTACTTATTTACTTACTTGCTTATGTATTTATTAATTATTTATTTGTTTTTCTTTCTCTCTTTATTCAATTCTTTTTATTTATTTATTTAACTGTACAACAGCCTGGGGCCAATAACAGTTCAGCACAAGATAAGAGTTAGCACAAGATTTACAGTGAACAAGGAATTAAAAAAACAGTGCATACAAGTAATTATTAAAATTAGAGACAAATGGAAATAAACAGTAATAACAAAATGAATAGATAACTGCAAAATAAGTGATGGGATTTTGATGCGTATACTTAATATAAGAATAGCCAAACAACAAACTATACATTAAACGGATCTTAATTAATATAATGTAAATTGCCAGCTTTCATGCATCTGACAACTGGAGAGAGAGAGATCTCGGCTTATAGGTATAGCTTTTTTTTTTTTTTTTATCTTAAACCATTCGAAGGGACACGTAGGTAGATATTGCTTATGAAGGATTCACAATCAATATCATCCTTTAAGACCTTGCAAAGGAATAAGTAGTCAAGTTGAAGATGTCTAGAATAAAGGCTGGAAAAGTTAAAATTTTCATTTCATTTCTTACATTAGCAATGCAGCTTTAAGATGTGGAACAAGTCAAAATTTTACAAGCTTACAATTACAATTTTTACAAATTTTTTACAATTGTTGCATTTTTTTTACAATTTTTACAATCTTGCAATTTTCTACAAATTTTTTGGCGAGATGTAGTGAGATGAGGTGAGGCCCGAGAATTCGCCAAAATATTACCTGGCATTTGCGTTATGGTTGGGGAAAACCTCGGAAAAATATTTACAAGTACGCTCGTAATTGAAAACACATGGATTTGGTAAAAACCTAAAAGCACACAGGGACATACATTTTCTTTGAATGATTCCCAATTTAACCGAATCAGTGGAAGTAATACGAAGTAGCCTAATTTATTTTGTGAAAATTAGTAATTACTTGTTCAGATTTGTAAACGACACATAATTGTTGTCCTATAGTGAACATAATACAGTGTTACTATCAATTTAATGATCTTTCCGATTACAAACTTGAATAACTATCGTTAGGAGACACTGAGAAATACGGTATTGGTATCAATGAAAAGAGAAATTCAAAGATTTTTTGTCAACGTGGTAAACTGTCGCATATTTATTAATTCCGTTGTTAGGAGACGATATAACAGATAAATGGCCGCAAACGAAGACAGGAGAGCATTTTGTGTGCTAGATTTTCACATATCCCAGTCTGTTGTCAACCGCGAAAAGGTGTATGGCCCTTCCTTTTTTTTGTCGAGGCGACAGTCACAGGTAATTCGTACCTAGACATGTTACAGTTATGGCTTCTTCCACAACTGGAACAGGACATCGAAGGTCTCATTTTTCAGCAGGATGGGGCACCACCCCATTACCACTTAGATGTCAGAAACTAACTGAATACACGACTTCCAAGGAGATGGATTGGACGTGCTGGCCGTTAAGGTTTAGAATGTTTGCATTGGCCTCCACGTTCCCCTGACCTCACTCCTTGTGATTTTTTTCTGTGGGGTTTTATAAAACAACAAGTGTATCAGCCACCATTACCACCTACCATTGAGGATCTTCGTGTCCGCATCACAGAGGCCATTGCACTGGTGGATGGTCCAATGCTACAACGTGTATGGCAAGAAATTGACTACAGACTTGATGTGTGTCGTGTGACACAAGGAGCTCACATTGAGCACATGTGACTTACTTACGGTTGTGAACCAAATGTTTCTCTTTCTGTTTCATGTTTCATGTTTTCCAGGGAAAAAAATTGAAAATTGTTGGAGTTTCTGTTTCTGTTAATACCAATTTCATGTTTTCTAATTTTTGCTGATTTAAGAATAGCACATGTGGTTTAACCGAATGGATAACAAGAAATATTTGAATTTCTCTTTCCATTGATACCAATGTCATGTTTCTAAGTGTCTCCTAACGATAGTTATTCAAGTTTTTAATCGGAAAGATCATTTATAGTAACACTGTATTCTAGGCCACTGAGACGATCAGAAAATGAAGTTAAAAAAGATAGAGATGAAGGGAATAGAGGGTCAAAGAAAATCGAAAAAAGCAATGTAGGGTAGAAGAAGAATAGAGTGGAATGAGGACGATAGAAACAAAAGAAAAACCGACGCGCGACGGCAAGAATGATGCATGTAGGTATCACCTCCCCTGGTTCGCAGACGCCCTCATTGGAATGCAGGCTCACACGTGCTGTAGCCATCGCAGATCACAAGACCACCTGTAGTCAGTCCACCGTCGCATAGCAACGACTTCTCCAGGGGATGATTGCTTCTCTGCCCACGTGCTCAACTCGTACAAAAGTACTGAAGGGTGTCGCTTCCCCTGAGATATAATGGAGAGGGGTTGTTGCCAGGGAGGGGGTCTGATCTCGTGTAATTGGTTTTGTACAAAGAGTACAGCCTCAGATCTGAAGTGGAGTGCCGTGTAGCAATAGCTACTTGATCATTTGTCGCTTAGTGTTCCTCCGAGCCTTGTGGAAGGCATCTTCGTCTCTCTTAGGTCGTCCAACCGAATTAAACGCAGGGGCTCGTCCACTTTATGTCGAATTAGTTACATCGTGTGCGAGTGAGGCAATTAATTGTTGAATTCAAGAGTTCGTAACAAATGAAACACTCACTGAGAGGTGGTTTGGTAAGTTTTTAGCCTTACATGGTAACATTTTAGTGTATTTCAAGATGAATGCTTATTTATTCAACATTATCAATTTTTTAAAATCATATTCATTTAGTACCGTTGTTATAAAACAGTTCAGTGGCTTCACAAAATAGAAAGAAAGAAAGAAGGAAAGAAAGATAGGAAGGAAGGAAGGATGGATGGATGGATAGGTAGGTAGATGGATGGATAGGTAGGTAGATGGATGGATGGATCGATGGATGAATGGATGGATCGATGGATGGATAGATGGATGGATAGATAGATAGATAGATTAGATAGGTAGGTAGGTAGGTAGGTAGGTAGGTAGATAGATAGATAGATTAGGCACATAAAGAGAGTAGACAGATGGATTAGGAAAGTAGTTAGGTAGATGGATTAGGAATTTAGGTAGGTAGATGGATTAGGTAGGTAAATAGAATAGGTAGATGGATTAGGTAGGTAGATGGATTAGATAGGTAGATAGAATTGGTAGATGTATTAGGTAGGTAGGTAGGTAGATTAGGTAGATGGATTACTTAGGTAGGTAGATTAGGTAGATGGCTGGATGGATGGATGGATGGATGGATGGAAACTGCACTGTATCAGAGATAGACCTCCACTTAAAATACTTTACCCGGTTTCGGGAATGCAACTATACAGTTGTATTGGTTTCAATGTTTTATTTTTGTTCCCATTTACAAACGGACAGTATGGGTCTATCATATGGGACGTAATTGATGAAGACCATACATTTTATTTTATTCATTCATTCATTCATTCATTCATTCATTCATTCATTCATTCATTGTGTATTTTTCACCTGGTAGAGTGTAACGGAATCCCCTATGGCCTTGATCCACCAGTGTAAATAAATTAATAAACAATTTAATAATAATTCAAAGTTGTCTGCCCAAGGACAGGTCATTCATTACAAATCCAGCATTCTCCAATCTTCCCGTTTTTCTGCCTTCCTCTTTCTCTCCGCATATGATTCATATCTTAATGTGTCTATCATTTAATATCTTCTGCCGCGAAATTTTTTCCCGTTCACCATTCCTCAAGTACATCCTTCAGTAGGCAGTTTCTTCGTAGCCACTGACCCAACCAATCCCTTTTCCTCTTTCTTTCACCCACAGTTTCATTTCTTATTCTGTCTCTCCATTTGACGCACTCCATTCTTCTCCATATCTACATTTCAAATGCTTACATTCCCTTTTCATGACTTCGTCGTAATGTCCATGTTTCTGCCTCATACAATGCCACATTCCACACAAAGGCTTTCACTAGTCTCTTTCTAAGTGTTTTTTTTATGTAAAATTCAGATTTCTTTGTCTCTCCTATCCTTCTTTTGATTTCCTGGCAGCAGCTCATGTTACTGCTTATAGTACACCCCAAGTATTTGAAGCTGTCCTCTTGTTCCACTGCCTCATTTCGAATTCACACTTTTACCTTCTTTATTTTTCTTCCGATAACCATGGTCTTCGTCTCATTTGCATTTATCTTCATCCCATACTGCTCACAGCTGTCATTTAGCTCCAGTAGCATATCCTTTGGTATCGTCTCCTCTTTCGTTAACAGTGTCATTTCACAACAAATCTTTTGCACTTTATTCTTCTTCCTCCTACTATCACCCCTTCCATATTCTGAAAAGTTTTTCACTAAATCCTCCAAGTAGACGTTAAACAGGATAGGTGATAAAGGGCATCCTTACTTACTATTACCTTATGTAACGGAGACAATAAATGTGAAACTAGTTCGAAATAATTAAGTTAAAATGTTTGGTGATAATGAAAAACATCCTACCTTTAATCAGAGTCACCACTGAACGAAAAGAAAATTGTTGGTTTGACTTAACGGGTTAATTTTATGTTTATATAAATTATATAAAATTAATTCTTGCCATCCAAGCTCTTTGTTTTCTTTCTTTTGTTACAGTATTTATGTAAACTGTTACTGGCAAGTGATATATACAACAGGATTGTCGGAAAATTTGATTAATAGAAGGAAACATACACACCATGCCTTGTCAGACTGATTAATTAATATCCAATCAATGATTGAGATATTTCTAAACTCCACATTAATTCAGCTCTGTTTACTATGTCGACTGTTTTTTTTTTTTGCAAATAAATGAACGCTGGGTGTGTCTCCATGGCAATCGTGTTATAGGCCCTACATGTAGTAAAGAATTACTAGTCTGAGTAGTTGTCAATTGTTTTTTATGTTGACAAAAATATTATTTTCAAGAGAACACTGTGGTAAAATAATGATAGAAAAATTAAGAAAATTCACTTTTTTTATGGTCATAATTACATTTGAGACTGTTTTAAATCATCAAGAAATGCAATCAAATGCGTGAGTTGAGAGAAAGGTTTGTTTTTTATGCTGTTTTTTCGACTATAAAACATTTAAGCAGTTTATTGAATTAAAAAAAGCTCCTTGCACAGCAGTTATTGACAGATTGGTCTGAAATTTCTCACAGAGGTCAACTAAATGTGGATAAATAACATTTAATTAGCATTTGTATGAAATATTAATATTAAGTTCCTTCGGGGTATATTCATATTTATTTATTTTGCTAATAATTTTAACATAACTTGTAACTTAGTGTTAGATTAAAATATGCTGTAATTCATGAAATTTAAAAATTCATTGTGACTCTGTTTTTAGACTGAGCTCAAAAATGTAATTAATTTCTTTCCCATGACTATTTGCAAGTTTTTCAGCAAATATGACCTAAAAGTTTTGAACACTTTTACACAAGGAACCTTTTTAGTGACGTGAATATAAACTATATTTAAAAAATATATATATATAATCTTAAAACAGCTATATATATATATATATATATATATAATACGAATATCACATAAAACTGCTCTCTTAACCGAGTCATATGCCTTTTTGAAATCTATGAATAACTGATGCACTGTACCCTTATACTCCCATTTTTTCTCCAGTATCTGTCGAATACAAAAAATCTGATCAATAGTTGATCTATTACGCCTAAAACCACACTGATGATCCCCAATAACATTTCAAACTTACTAGCAATAATGAATAAATAAATAAATAAATAATGTTCTCTTAATTCTTTACGTAGAGCGAAATCCTTCGACGCTTGTTAAACCGAACATAAGAGAATTCTAATGCCAAAACAATACTTGCAAGGCTTCATGGGAACAAATCTAGGTCTTGTCTGTCACTGTTGTTTATTAAAAGATTCCTTAATTGGAAGTCGTGTGCCAGAAATCATAAATTAGTTGTACCTGTCTGAAGGTGGGCGGTACCCGAAAACAATAGCAGCAGACTCGAACCGAAGGACCTCCACCCACCCACCCTAGCAAGCAAACAGTGACCCATCCCCAGTAGCAGTGCGGTGACGTCAGATGGCAGTTCTGGCCGTGAGGTCATCGGGTGGGGCGAGGCCCTCCAGACACTGCTCTTGATCATCGCCGGTCATAGGACCCACGAAACCGAAAGAGAACGTAAATCGGCGTTGGAGGTGAGGGGTTTGGTTATAGGGCTGTACTTCGGTCAGTAACATGAAGACAACGCATGGGATATCAGTGTCGAATTGTGAATTTAACTGGTAAATGAAAAAAAGAGGTCATTGTGATGGAAATAATTAACATTTAATTAGAGGTCAACTGCTAGAGTCGATAGAATTGGTGATATAGCGATTTGACATCACACAGAATGAAATGTACTTTATTTATTTATTTTTCTTATGTTAATTTATCAAAGAAAGAAGTATCTAGAAGGTGTATTAAAGTTACATAATATTACTTAGAACTTTAACAAACGTATACCATATTTTGGATCAGAGAGAGTAATGTATATGTATAATGAAACGTAAAAAATTTATCCCTCCTACTATCTAATCCCCTACTTACTTACTCACTTACAAATGGCTTTTAAGAAACCCGGAGGTTCATTGCCGCCTTCACATAAGCCCGCCATTCGTCCCTATCCTGAGCAAGATCAATCCAGTCTCTATCATCATATCCCACCTCCCTCAAATCCATTTTAATATTATCCTCCCACTCACGTCTGAGCCTCCAGAAAGGTCTTTTTCCCTCCGGTCTCCCAACTAACACTTTATATGCACTTCTAGATTCGCTCCTACGTGCTACATGCCCTGCTCATCTCAAATGTCTGGATTTAATGTTCCTAATTATGTCAGGTGAAGAATACAATGTGTGCAGTTCTGTGTTGTGTAACTTTCTCCATCTCCTATACTTGATCCCTTTTAGTCCCAAATATTTTCCTAAGAACCTTATTCTCAAGACACCCTTAATCATTGTTCCTCTCTCAAAGTGAGAGTCCAAGTTTCACAACCGGTAATATAACTATTTTATAAATTCTAACTTTCAGTTTTTTTGACAGCAGACTAGATAACAAAAGCTTCTCAACCGAATAGTTACAGAAATTTCCCATATTTATTCTGCGTTTAATTTCCTCCCGAATATCATTTATATTTGAGCCGTTGCGAGCAATAGTGGTGCAAGTCAAAAATGGGTAATGAGGGTTAAAGTAAACATTCTGTAAAATACAGCGCAAAGTAGCAATTAATATTCAGTTTATTTAAACTGTTAGTGGTCAGTGAATAACACGAAGGACATATTAATTGCTATTTTGCGCTGTATTTTACATAATTATTACTTTAAATCTCATTACCTAATTTTGTCTTACACCATTTCTGCTCTGAACGGGTCATTTGTTACTGTTGCTCCAAAATATTTCAATTTTTCCACCGCTTCGAAGGATAAATCTCCAATTTTTATGTTTCCATTTCGTAAAATATTCTGGACACGAGACATAATCATATACTTTGTCTTTTCATGATTTACTTCGAAACCTATCGCTTTACTTACTTCAAGTAAAATTCCCGTGTTTTTCCTAATCGTTTGTGAATTTTCTCCTAACATATTCACGTCATCCGCATAGACAATTCTATTATTCTAGGTTTAATTTGTAATTCAGTATATGTAAAATAATCTTTGTTTTTCTATGATAAATTTTCTAGCTTTCATTAGTCAGGTAATCTTGTCGTACTTTGATTTTTATTGTAATTGTAATTTTATTTTTAATTGTAAATTTAATACTAATTGTAATTTTATTGTTCATATTATAGTTGGAATCTCCTAGTAGAGGGGCAGAGAAGGCCTGACGGCCTTATCTCTACCAGGTTAAAGAAATAAATACTAATCATCATCATCATCATCATCATCCTTCACGAATTAGGCCTCTGTAGACCTGTTTCGGCCCCATCTAGCAGTCTTCTTAAAGGTCTTCCTGGTCGACGATGTCCTCTAGGTTTATACTGCATCATAATTTTTGGGATTCTTGAATTTTCCATTCTTCTTACATGATCTAGCCAATTGAATTTGTATCTGCTGATTTTTTCTTCTACTGACTCTACTTCTAATTGTTCTAAAATTTCTTCATTCCTTTTTCGGTCTAAAAGAGTATATCCTGCTGTCCTCCTCAAAAATTTCATTTCCGTTACTTTGATTCTGTTCACGTCTTTTTCTTTAATGACCAAATCTCGCTTCCGTATAAAAGGGTGGGTAATGCTAGTGTATTATATATTTTTATTCTTGTAGATTTTTGTACTAATTTTGCTTTTAATGTATTGTTTATTATTCCTAGAATTTGTGTAAATTTGGTAATTTTCTTGTTCACATCTTTTTCATTTTGATAAGATATTTCACAACCCAGATAATTGAAATTTTGCACTTGTTCGAGGCATTGGTTATTGTGTATTATCTTACTTCTGACTGGGTCTTGTCCTAAAAATGCTATGACTTTTGATTTTTGTGCTGAAATTTCCATCCCAAAATCTTTAAATATTTTATTTAATGTATACAATCCTCTTTGTAAATTATCCTCTGAATTGGAAATTATGACTTGATCATCGGCATAGAGTAAGGTATTTAATGTTAGAGCACTGGTTATTTTGATTCCTGACGTGTAGATTTGGTTCCATTTTAAAATAATTTCATTTATATAAATATTATCCTCTGAATTGGAAATTATGACTTGACCATCGGCATAGAGTAAGGTATTTAATGTTAGAGCACTGGTCATTTTGATTCCTGATGTGTAGATTTGGTTCCATTTTAAAATAATTTCATTTATATAAATATTAAATAAAGTTGAAATAAATACTAATACTAATACTAAATACAATTCCAAACCCTCTCTGGTATCCTGGATTTTCCTAATGGTATATTCTAGAGCGAAGTTAAAAAGTAAAGGCACAATGACTGAATGGCTGAAGCCAAAAATGTCAAACTATACCATACCAAGTCCATTTACAGAAAACCTTGTTAGTGATCACTTGATCCATTTTTGCATACACTGTTAATGTCCCCAGGGATTGAAGGTATTTCTTATAAATGCACATATCTTACTTTCTTCCCTGCAAGAGACGAAACTCGATTTGTAAGGAAAATGCATAAAGATTTGCATGCCTTTCCCTCACTTTTTAACGTAAAATAGAGGGGTTGACCTGTTATTTGCCACAGACTTAAGAGAATATGATTGTGCCAAACTGCATGGAAGGAAGACGTCAAGCAAAATGGAACGAAAATAAAATGATTTCACTTCTGATTTAATTTCTGCCTCTTCGGTTCTCGGCTGTGATTTTCGAGAAATGTTTTGCCCCATGTGACTCTGTCTCCAGACGACGTTAATGCAATTTTGAGGGCGCAAACAACCCTCGAGTGTTAGGGGGGTGGGTTTTAATGCTGGAGGAGGGTAAGTCGCGGCATCTCGCGGTGGTTGAAAGAAAGAAATGATATAAATTATTTCCACCCTTGAATAAGGAATGAATCATAATTCCCAGTGGCTTCCTTCGTTACAAGTTGGTGTCTGCAGGTTGTTGGGTTCTTTCACGGACTGCGAAAGCAGTGTGAAAGGTCAACACGTGTAGAATGCATGTTTAGATATGCATTTATGTATGCGCGTGTTGTGTTGTGTTATGTTATTGGCTGCGTCGCTCTGAACTGAGGAAAGTTTGACTTGTTTCTTCTGTTCGTATCGTGTCTTTGTAATGGCCTTATACAAAGTTTATCTTTGTTGTGGACTTTTGTGTGAACACCGCTCGGGGATGGGGGAGGAAGGAGAAGAAAGTACCGGGAAGAAATGACGTTGATATAAGAGACGGCAGAGGAAGTAGAAAAAAGGTGTGTAGACTAGCTTTGAAAAGAAAAAAGAAAATCAAGGAGGAAAAGGGTGAGTTAAAAGAAACAAAGGAAGGGGGATAGAACGTCAGGAAGAACAGAAATTGTGGTGCTCAAAAGAGTCAGAACGAAGGAAATGAAAGAAGTACTTGAGAGAAGGAAGACTAAAGGGAATTGAAAGAAGGTAACAAAGAGGAAAAAGAAATAAAGGAAGGGAATGAAGAAGGAATAGGAAAAGAAATAAAGGAAGGGAACGAAGAAGGAATAGGAAAAGAAATAAAGGAAGGGAACGAAGAAGGAATAGGAAAAGAAATAAAGAAAGGGAACGAAGAAGGAATAGGAAAAGAAATAAAGGAAGGGAACGAAGAAGGAATAGGAAAAGAAATAAAGGAAGGCAACGAAGAAGGAATAGGAAAAAAATAAAAGAAGGGAACGAAGAAGGAATAGGAAAAGAAATAAAGGAAGGGAACGAAGAAGGAATGGGAAAAGAGATAAAGAAAGGGAACGAAGAAGGAATGGGAAAAGAGATAAAGAAAGGGAACGAAGAAGGAATGGGAAAAGAGATAAAGGAAGGCAACGAAGAAGGAATAGGAAAAAATAAAAGAAGGGAACGAAGAAGGAATAGGAAAAGAAATAAAGGAAGGGAACGAAGAAGGAATAGGAAAAGAAATAAAGGAAGGGAACGAAGAAGGAATAGGAAAAGAAATAAAGGAAGGGAACGAAGAAGGAATAGGAAAAGAAATAAAGGAAGGCAACGAAGAAGGAATAGGAAAAAAATAAAAGAAGTGAACGAAGAAGGAATAGGAAAAGAAATAAAGGAAGGAAACGAAGAAGGAATGGGAAAAGAACTGAAGGAAGGGAACGAAAAAGGAATAGAAAAATAATGAAGGAAGGGAACGAAGCAGGAATAGGAAAAGAAATGAACATAGGGAACGAAGGAAGAATAGGAAAAGAAATAAAGAAAGGGAACGACGAAGGAATAGGAAAAGAAATAAGGGAAGGCAACGAAGAAGGAATAGGAAAAGAAATAAAGAAAGGGAACGAAAAAGGAATAGGAAAAGAAATAAAGGAAGGCAACGAAGAAGACATAGGGAATGAAATAAAGGAAGGAACGAAGAAGGAATAGGAAAAATAATAAAGGAAGGAAAGCAAGAAGGAATAGGGAAAGAAATAAAGGAAGGTAACGGAGGAGGAATAGGGAATGAAATAAAGGAAGGAAACGAAGGAATAGGGAAAGAAATAAAGGAAGGGACCGAAGAAGGAATAGGATAGAAATAAAGGAAGGCGACGAAGAAGGAATAGGATAGAAATAAAGGAAGGGAACGAAGAAGGAATAGGATAGAAATAAAGGAAGGGAACGAAGAAGGAATAGGAAAATAAATAAAGGAAGGGAACGAAGAAGGAATAGGAAAAGAAATAAAGGAAGGCAACGAGGAAGGCATAGGGAATGAAATAAAGGAAGGGAACGAAGAAGGAATAGGAAAAGTAATAAAGGAAGGAAAGCAAGAAGGAATAGGGAAAGAAATAAAGGAAGGTAACGGAGGAGGAATAGGGAATGAAATAAAGGAAGGAAACGAAGAAGGAATAGGGAAAGAAATAAAGAAAGGGAACGAAGAAGGAATATAAAAAGAAATTAAAGAATTGAACGAAGTAGGAATAGGAAAAGAAATAAAGGAAGGTAACGGAGGACGAATAGGAAAGAAATAAAGGAAGGGAACGAAGAAGGAATAGGAAAGAAATAAAGGAAGGCAACGAAGAAGGAATAGGAAAGAAATAAAGGAAGGGAACGAAGAAGGAATAGGAAAGAAATAAAGGAAGGGAACGAAGAAGGAATATAATAAGAAATAAAGAAAGGGAACGACGAAGGAACATAAAAAGAAATAAAAGAAGGGAACGAAGTAGGAATAGGAAAAGAAATAAAGGAAGAGAACCAAGAAGAAATAGGAAAAGAAATAAAGGAAGGAAAGGTAAAAGGAATAGCAAAAGAAATAAAAGCGGGTAACGAAGAAGGAAAGGAAAAGGAAATAAATAAAACAAAAGGAAACATTGTAGTAGGAAAAAGAGATGCAGGAAGAAAATAAAATAGTAAGAAAAAAAAAAGGAAATATGAAGTAGTATGAGAAATAGGAAAGAGCAAAGAATGCAACGAGGGGGGAGGGAAAAATTACGAACGAAGGGAAGATTAAAGTTTCGCAAGGAGGAAGGGACGATTGAACATTAAAGGGCAAGGAAGAGAAAAGAGGGAGGGGGAAATAATGATAAAGAAAAAAAAACTAGAAGTAAAGGAATTGAAAAGCGGAGACAGTGATAAAAGTAAAAGGAAATACCTTGAGAGAAGAGTGAAGAGAAGAAAAGAATGAAAATAAAAAACCGTACATTAAGGAAAGACTGGAATGAAGGGAGAAACAACGCAAAGAAGTAGGGCCTGGAAGAGTTAAAGGGTCGAAAGAAATGAAAAATATGTTTTAACGAGTACACTAATTAGTAAATAGTGGACTATTGAAGGAGAGAGCGATTGAGTTAATGGAATTGTAAGGTGATCACGTGATCAGTCAGTCACAAGAGGACAGCAGGTTGGGTGAAGGACCCGATTTGAGGGATTTGCATTGTGTCCTTGATTAGTGAGGACTGGAATGGCAATTAATTCTGCCCGGTTGGGCTCACTACCTTGTGGCAGAGACGCTATCTGCTAGGTTTTCACAAAAGTCGGGACAATACCGAGTGGGGATGAAGTGGCGGCACGTGACCCTGGCTGGTCTCTTGGCAAGCACAAGTATGTGGGGTCCGCCGGCGGCCAAGTGGCGGCCCTTCAACTGCGGGCGACAGTGCACTAAGTGCGGGAAAACATTGAATGTCACCCCGAGTAATATCATTCTTCAGGCAACTCGTAAATCATACCCCGTACCCCAAGATACCCCATAATTGCACATTTGTAGCTTCTAATATGTGCTCATTTCTGACTTGGAGTATTTGCACTCAGGTTTGAAATGTTTGTACATTTCTAGCTTCAAAATATTAGAACGTTTATGGCTTAAAATATTTTCACATATCTGATTTCAAATATTTTGAAACTTCTGATTTCAAGTATTTGTACATTTTTGGTTTGAAAAATTTGTACTTTTTTATTTGAAATATTTATGTATTTCTGGCTAGAAATATTTGCACACTTCTGGCTTTAAAATATCTTCACATTTCTGGTTTGAAGTATTTGCAGATTTCTAGCTTGAAATATTTGCACATCTCTGATTTCAATTATTTTGACATTACTAACTGTAAATATTTAAACGTTTCTGACTTCAAATGTTTGCAAATTTTTTACATAAAATATTTGCACACTTATTTCTGACTTGAATTGTTTATACATTTATATTTCTCTTGAAATGTTTGCACATTTACTTCTGACTTGAAATATTTATAAATTTATTTCTCACTTGAAATGTTTGCACATTTATTTCTGTCTTGAAATATTTAAACATTTATTTCTGACTTGAATTATTTGCACATTTATCTCTTACTTCAAATGTTTATACATTTATATCTCACTTGAAATGTTTGCACATTTATTACTGATTTGAAGTATTTGCACATTTATTTCTTACTTGATATGTTTATACATTTACATCTCATTTGAAATGTTTGCACATTTGTTACTGAGTTGAAGTATTTGCACATTTATTTCTTACTTGATATGTTTATACATTTACATCTCATTTGAAATGTTTGCACATTTGTTACTGAGTTGAAGTATTTGCACATTTATTTCTTACTTGATATTTTTATACATTTACATCTCATTTGAAATGTTTGCACATTTATTACTTACATGAAGTATTTGCACATTTATTTCTTACTTGATATGTTTATACATTTACATCTCATTTGAAATGTTTGCACATTTATTACTTACATGAAGTATTTGCACATTTATTTCTTACTTGATATGTTTATACATTTACATCTCATTTGAAATGTTTGCACATTTATTACTTACATGAAGTATTTGCACATTTATTTCTTACTTGATATGTTTATACATTTACATCTCATTTGAAATGTTTGCACATTTATTACTTACATGAAGTATTTGCACATTTATTTCTTACTTGATATGTTTATATGTTTACATCTCATTTGAAATGTTTGCAAATTTATTACTTACATGAAGTATTTGCACATTTATTTCTTACTTGATATGTTTATACATTTACATCTCATTTGAAATGTTTGCACATTTATTACTTACATGAAGTATTTGCACATTTATTTCTTACTTGATATGTTCATACATTTACATATCATTTGAAATGTTTGCACATTTGTTACTGAGTTGAAGTATTTGCACATTTATTTCTTACTTGATATGTTTATACATTTACATATAATTTGAAATGTTTGCACATTTGTTACTGAGTTGAAGTATTTGCACATGTATTTCTTACGTGATATGTTTGTACATTTACATCTCATTTGAAATATTTGCACATTTGTTACTGAGTTGAAGTATTTGCACATTTATTTCTTACTTGATATGTTTATACATTTACATCTCATTTGAAATGTTTGCACATTTGTTACTGAGTTGAAGTATTTGCACATTTATTTCTTACTTGATATGTTTATACATTTACATCTCATTTGAAATGTTTGCACATTTATTACGGACTTGAAATATTTGCACATTTATTACGGACTTGAAATATTTGTACATTTATTTGTGACTTGAAATATTTGCACATTTATTTCTGACTTGAATTGCTTACACATTTATTTCTGACTTGAAATGTTTGCACGTTTATTTCTGACATTAAATATTTATACATTTCTCACTTGAATTATTTGCATATTTATTTCTGACTTTAAATATTTGTACGTTTATTTCTGACCTCAAATATTTGTACATATATTTCTGACTTTGAAATGTTTGCACATTTATTTCTGACTTGAAGAATTTGCAACTTTATTTCTGACTTGAAATATTTGCACATATATTTGTGACTTGAGGTATTTTCACGTTTATATCTTACTCCAAGTGTTTCCATATTTATTTGTGACTTGAAGTACTTGCACATTAATTTCTTTGTTTATCTATTTACACATTTATTTCTGATTTGATATAGCCTATTTCCACATTTATTTGTGACTTGAAATACCTGCACATTTACTTCTGATTTGAAATATCTGCTTATTTATTTCTCACTTGAAATATCTGCATATTTGCTTCTTACTTAAAATATTTGCACATTTATTCCTAACTTTAAATGTTTATGCATTTATTTATGACTTGAAATATTTGTCTCACTTGAAATACCTATACATTTACTTTTGTTTTGAAATTTGTGCACATTTATTTGTGACTTGAAGTATCTGCCTGTTTATTTCTTACTTGAAGTGAACTTATTTGTACATTTATCTTTTACTTGAAGTATTTGCACAGTTGTTTCTGACTTTAAATATTTTAGAATTTATTTGTGGCTTGAAATACTTAAAGATTTTTGGCTTGTAATCTTTGAAGATTTCGTTTTATTTTATTTGCTTATTACTGACTTCAAATGCACTAACTCAAAGAGTTAGGTCACACAAAAAGAAAGACATACGATATACTTGTTTTCTAAGCCCTGGCTCCTACAGTTGGGAGTGCATAGGGATCTTGTTGATGACTTTCTAAAGGTGAGTTGTCACTCATCGTTACATAACATAGGTTACTTAAGAACTTGAGACTATCACGACAAAGATTTTTGGAATTAAGAAAGGAACGTAGAAGGGTAGCTGTTGTCTTCCATATAACTCGACCATGGGCAATAGTTCTTTTTGTTTTTACTTTATTATTTTATTTTTTTAATAAAATGTGCGGTTATGTGTTTTATTGTAGTGTGAACTGTAGGATGATCAATATCTGAAATTACGAATTTTCATGATATGAAAAATGACGTCCACAGATGTCAGCAATGATTCTTGCAGTTCTACTGATGGACATGGTTTTTATATTTTATAGTGAAAGAAATATCAGATGTAAATGACAATGAAATAAAAAGTCTTACAGCAGACTGTATTATTAAACATTTTCCTTTGTACTGTGTACAGCAAGAAACCTCATTTCAAGGCACATGATTGAAGTTTGAAACTACTACTGTAGCGGAAATAAACAAGACCTTCAGTTGAATATCATCTCCCCAGCTAGTGGGAACAGAATAGTTTGATGAATACGAACTGAGGTCCCCCTCAGGCAATGAAATCCGTAGCTTTATTTGTCGCCAAGTTCAACTTTAATTTAGTTCTATAGTTTCAGTGAATATTACATATGTACGATGGTGATGATTATACAGTGTGATCCGTTTGGGTATGGATAATATTAATTGATTATTATAAAGCTATTATGATAGTAGGAAATAGTAATATGCGTTACAAGAAAGGTTTGTTGAAGTTTTCATGTTGGAAGAAAAGTTTGAAAAAGCGAAACGTAGTTGAGCTTTTTTAATTTCCGAGAATTGAAAGAAAACATACCGCTCGTGTATCGTACATTATTTTGTGCGAAGATCGTTTATTACATACCTACAAGAGGAATTTCTAATTAGTTGCAATGAAATCTCCATCTTGGTTTCTGTTCAATGACGGCAAATTTGCAAAACGAAAATATCTATCTTCAACATTGTTGCTTTAAAATGTTTTTTTGTGTTTACTATACTCCAGCAGGCCGTGATATACGTCTGTCTTTTTTTTTCCCCCAGTCTATGATGAGTCTGGAATCTTGCTGATTTTTTTCACGGCTTCCTTAATGTTACTTGCATCACGAATGCAGTAACTTTAGTGGAGTTGTAGAGTTTACTTAATTTTTGCAAATATTTAAAAACAATAATTAACAGTGCAATTTAGGTGAAATTGCAGTGGTAAGTTTCCAATTTATAATTATTACTACATTGAACGTCTCTAAAAATAATATGTTAAAAGCCTAAAGCAATAAAATCAATATGTATGTATGTATTTATTTACACTGCAAGTGGGCAAGCACCCGGTGGCAGTGGTATATACAATATTAACAAATACACAATAAAATTATAAGCAATACACAATAACATTTACAATACACAATACAATTTAACACAATAACACAACCTACATAATTATATATAGGTCCTACATAAGTCTCAATAGTCTTTCACTTTACTCTCATCTCATTCCCTGTAGTGGCACTATGACGCATTTCACTGACACTCTGTAACACATTTCACTGACTCTATAGAACTCATTTCATTGACGCTATAAATTATCACTGATCGGAACTGTTCACTGCACTGTAAAACCATAACTTCACTGACTCACCTCGCTTCACTGATACAACAGTTCAAATAAGTCAAATAATTACATCCTTATAAACAGAACTACATTTAAACTGAACATTTCTACGATGAAAGAGTAATGGAACGGAGAAAAATTCTCTCTGGCGCCGGGATTTGAACCCGGGTTTTCAGCTCTACGTGCTGATGCTTTATCCACACTAAGCCACACCGGATACAACTCCGACGCTGGATAGAATCGTCTCAGATTAAGCTCCAACTCTTGGGTTCCCTCTAGTGGCCGCCCTCTGCACTACGTCATAGATGTCTATGAACGCAGGACCGAAGTCCACACATGTGCTGAGGTGCACTCGATATGAGTGACTAGTTGGCCGGGATCCGACGGCATAAGCGCCGTCTTAAATCACGAAGTGATTTACGCATATCATATATATTATTTTAATGTACCGAAGTACATATGATATTTCCATGCAGATATTCTGCGTCATCATAGGTAGAGCACGTAGAGCTGAAAACCCGGGTTCAAATCCCGGCGCCGGAGAGAATTTTTCTCCGTTCCATTACTCTTTCATCGTATGATGACGCAGAATATCTGCATGGAAATATCATATGTACTTCGGTACATTAAAATAATATATATGAACATTTCTAGTCTAAGGCCCTCTTACACGCTATTTTTAAATAATTTACATATGTCACTTAAGCGGTAAGAAGAGGGAAATTGTTATGTGTGTTAGGTTGGGAATACTGAATGTGGAATTTTATACTTTCCGCGGATTGGTTTTGTGCGGAAACCAAGTAAATACGCACGATCTCGCACAAAAATGTTTTCTGCTTGTATTATGATTAAGAGATGAGAGTTTCCATGACAATCAACAATACATAATCTGAAAGGACAAGTGAAAATCGTAGATGATTAAAATGGCTACTACAAATCAATAGCGGGCACATTGTGTTCTTTAGTAAAAGAGTTCAAAGGAATTTCGACGTGAGTATGGTGTGCGTAATGTACCTAAATACGATTCCATTATGCTGTGATATCGAACATTTGTAGAAACAGGTTCTTTGTTAAAAAATATATGCAGGCGGTCGCAAGCGAAACCCAGTACGAGAAGCAGCTATCTCTTGGCTTGGCCCCCAAACACCAGCGTTGTGGAAGTATTTCCTCCATATAATTTATATTTTTTAACACCCCTGTGCCAGTAGATCAATAGTTCGTCCTGTTGGAATTTGAAGTATACCCCCCCCCCCAACACTTCATCATAACGCAAAATAAATGTCGACATCACAGATAGTTTTTTTGTTTTGTATATAAAATTGGAAGTGTCTATTTCTTTTGTAGTAACCTGTATTTAGATAATTTTTGTTAATTGTGGTGATATTTAATGTGGCAGACATTTCTCTACTGCACTTGACCAAAGGGAATTTTGCATTTCAATCATCGGAATAAACAGAACTTGTTCTGTTGGCCTGATGATTAGCCTGAAAGAGTAAATAACTTATTTTCCCTGTACAACAGAAAATTTGACTGCAAATCAAGATTTCAGGTATAACTCCCTGTAAAGTTGATTTGAATAATTTCGAGGGAAAAATTGTTCCGGAGCCGGATATCGAACCCGGGACCTTTGGTTTAACATATCAACGCTCTACCACTGAGCTACCCGGGAACTCTAACCGACACCGATCCAATTTTTCCCTCTATATCCACAGACCTTAAAGTGGGCTGACAACCAAGCAACCAACTTCGAGTGCACACTAACTCCGTGTGACTTAAATTGTGGTTTTCTGTTAACGAACAGTGACGTGTATTATGCAAATCAAGATTTCGAGTATAACTCCCTGTAAAGTTGATTTGAATAATTTCGAGGGAAAAATTGTTCCGGAACCGGGTATCGAACCCGGGACCTTTGGTTTAACGTACCAACGCTCTACCACTGAGCTACCCGGGAACTCTAACCGACACCGATCCAATTTTTCCCTCTATATCCACAGACCTCAAAGTGGGCTGACAACCGTCAAGCAACCAACTTCGAGTGCACACTAACTCCGTGTGACTTAAATTGTGGTTTTCTGTTAACGAACAGTGACGTGTATTATGCAAATCAAGATTTCAGGTATAATCTCCCTGTAAAGTTGATTTGAATAATTTCGAGGGAAAAATTGTTCCGGAGCCGGGTATCGAACCCGGGACCTTTGGTTTAACGTACCAACGCTCTACCACTGAGCTACCCGGGAACTCTAATCGACACCGATCCAATTTTTCCCTCTATATCCACAGACCTCAAAATGGGCTGACAAGCGTCAAGCAACCAACTTCGAGTGCACACTAACTCCGTGTGACTTAAATTGTGGTTTTCTGTTAACGAACAGTGACGTGTATTATGTAAATCAAGATTTCAGACTGCCTCCGTGGTCTGTTGGTCAGCATGCTGGCCTCCAGATCAGGAGGTCCCGGGTTCGATTCCCCGGCTCTGCTCTCTGGAAATTTGTATAAATGTGAGTGTGCCGGGTTAATATTAATTAACCAATCATCACAATATAAAAATACACCAGGACTGTCGCTGGGCAGTAACCTGAACACACGTTTCAGCGTCACATTGTTGACAAGTATCTCCATCTGTTAGCACAATCATAAAGCATCTAATAGATGCTATAGAGTTACCCCCCCCCCCCAAAAAAAAAAACAGAAAATCGGTCCTCAAAGACAGAAAATTGCAAACACCGCATATTGAAGAAATTTTTTTTTATCGCATCATCTTCAATCTTTTTTTTTAATTAATATCTGAGGGAGCGTGTTAGTCAAATTGATTGCTTCTTCAATCCGAAGGCTCTCTACTTTTGAATCGCAAAATGTGTGTCATTTACATGACATCGATTATTCATGTTCTGTTTCTCAGATTATTAAACTCACCCCCTACTGTAAAGAATCCATCCTTGGTGCTTTATGACATTGCACGTTACCTGTATTCCAATGTAATACTAAAGGCGACGTTTTTTTTTTTCTTGTTGTAAATCTTGTTTTGCAGGAATTCTCATTGTTTGTCTTGTTTGTTGCAGGTAAGAATCTCATCTCTTGCAATATCCCCGAGTGGGCGGCAATCTCTGAACGAAAAGGTAGGAAGTTTGTGTAATATTGCTCTTTCGACTTGGTCTTGTCACGAAGGGACGTCCCACCCCACGTAGAGTCTTGTCGCTGCTGCTTGTGACTTTTTTTTTATTGAGGGTTACTCTTCCTATTGGTCTTTTGTGAACAGGTGGATTTTTCGTCTTGTAATACAGATTGTTTGTAGTGTGGGAAACCGATTCAGTCTTCGACTGGACAGTTGTTATTCTTTTGTTTCTTTATCAAAGGAAGTGTTGCTAAGCGACAAAGAGCCTTTTATTAACGTAAATTGACAGTCGAATTACTACACTCATTAGTATAAAACCTAAATAACATTACTAAGCTGATTATTCAATTATTGTAGAATTATTTTGTAAAATGGATTAAATATGGAGATAATTGGAAGCTGAAGGCTACGTGTGATTCTTCCATCCTAGGAAGCAGTCATGGAGCTGATGGAAAATTGAGAGAGCAATGCCACTATGGCAATTTTATTATTCCGTAGTGAGAAAAGTTTATTTACTGAAATTCGAGCGTGAAATCCCCCACCGGGATTCGAATCTGGACCACCTGGTTTTGCAGGCAGACACCCTGACTAAAGAAAATTATATATCTTGATTACACAACTTTTAACACTGTATCACTTCGGAATATGTATGATAAGAACTTTCTTGTGTTAACAAAGTACGTTAAAATTTAACACAAGAAAGTTCTTATCATACATATTCCGAAAATTATATGTATAATGTTAAAAGGAGAGTTTTTTCTTTTAAATTATAGGCCTATCTCTTATACTAATTTCTTAGCCGAAGTACAGTCCTTCATCATAATCCAACTTATTCTTTGGCCATCAAAGCGTAAATAACAAAATGGAAGCATCTTTATACGACGTGAGTATTTTTTAGTCTTTGAGGTTGAGAAATACACACGGCTTCATCGTACGGAAAAACCCTCATAGATGTCTAGTCTCTAAGGCGTCGCTATAGAAACAATACGGAAAAGATGCAGTCTGTCATCACTTGAAGGTACTTTGAATGACGTAGTTAAACAATTTAACAACGGATGGCAAAAAACTTATGTCCATCTCACATACGAGAGATCTGTGTGTGTTGCTATGACAATGGTTACGTTTGACTGAACAATAAAATATGACAATCGCTAATTTTATTCCGAAATATCGTTACTGATATTACTTCCGTATAAACTAAATGTTTCTTTTTATTAGAAATTTGATGGACGTTCTCTAAACAAACGCATAACACTGTTGCTATAATAGTTTCCATGTGATCATAAACACAGTCAACAAAAATAAAATGTAACGTTGTAATATTGCATGTAACCCATAAATTCTGCAACGCGTTTCGAGAGAAATTTTCTATTTTCAAATGAGTAAATTTGTTTACTAGCTCTGGTATATATGTTCATAGCCAGATATTAAAACATTGTTTTCGTATCGTGACCGAGTTGGTTTTTATCACTCAGGCAAATTATTTGCGCTGTCTGCTGGTTTAATTACAATGTTCATATACGTTTGTGTACTATAATAAGAGACGTACAGTATTATGGACTATTCCATATGGAATCGATCAGTAAAAAACCTCGCATTTTTATACTCTATTTTTTTTCCTGCTTATACAAGGTGCTGAGGGAAGTGCATTTTCAAAAATATACTATCGAAAGTCAAACGGTTTTCGTATTATTGAGCGACAAATTTAGCGTATTTTATAAAAACAAGCATCTTTCAGCGCTCACAACTCTGGAACCATTTACTGCAGAACATTGAACGAGAGCTTATTTTGAAGCTGACATTTGGTAGGTTATGTTAAGAAGTAATCCTTATTTTTATTGTACACAGAGAGACAGATAATCTGATTTTAATTGCTTTTAGGCTTTTTGAGCATTTGGTAAAATGTAATATATATATATATATATATATATATATATATTGAGAAAAAACCTTGCATTATTAAGAGGGATTCGGCATTGTTTGCTTAGTAGTATGGCAATAAGTTTCGAGGGTATTAAATATATTATGTTCACACGCCTTGACTTGAACGGGGTAGTACCGCACGCACTGGCCGAGAGCTGAAGATAAGCGAGCGTTGGGCGTTATTTTACTCCTGTGTTTATGAAAATCTGTGATAAAGCTACCACAGCCATGACTGCTAGACGACACATCATGTGTTTGTCTCCTGGCGTTGCTTGTCTCTGCTCCCGTCTCACAGTCAGCTGGTTAGTTCACGCGCGTACTATTTATTTTCTTTATTTGATATTTTCAATACTTTCTTATCAACATACCATCAGTAAAAAATATGTGTTTATTTGTACTTTCAAAGCGGAATCTAACTGTATTAATTTTTTAAATATTTTTTCCTTGGCAAAGGGTCTTAATGAGGAAAAGTCTAAATTTCTCCATTTCTGTAAGAAGTAAGAAAATCTGTTTATTTGTCAATATGAACTTTAATTTCTCAGCATCAAAATAAATCATGATTTTGATCATTGGGTAAAAGGGTTTCGGAGCTACAACAGTATAAAGTTGTTAATTTTATGAAAATACGATAAATTTAAATATTTTTAATTTAAACACTATGAAGTTCTGATGCCTCAAACTTTGCACAAAGCATTGTATCGCAGTTTTCTACGTAAAAAAAAGTTTCGTTGTATTTAGAAATTGTAAGGTCAATTTCCTCTATATTTCGGTCGATTTGAGATGGAATTGCTCATATGAAGGCTGAATGCATAGGATGTACATTTTTTTTCTCTCTTTACATTATTTATATAATTATTACTTTTACGAAGGGGAAAATATGTTGATAGGACTTTTACGTAAATACAAAAAGAGTTGAACTTCGTTATAAACGTCATTGAACGGACTAAAGAAATGGTGTTGCTATAAATGAGTGGCACTATAAAAAAACTACTTGCTTACAAATGGCTTTTGAGAGGTTAGGTACAGCTGATAGCAATAACATTTTGGTAATATTGAACATTTTTTTTCCTCCATTACTGTATCTTGTACAATAATAAAAATTAGTATGTGTAAAACACTGTCCTGCTATATGAAGAAGTATTTTTAGATTTAAAGAATTGTGTACTTTTTTTTTCTTTTTTTCCCAAAATTCAGTTCACTGTGCAGTGATGAAGCATTTCCCACATAACTCAAAACTATCCAACATTCTGTGATGAAATTTTGTGTGTGTATTTATGTATGTCATATCTACACTATGATGCAAGATCACTTCTCTACCTTTGATAGATTGTCTGATAAGAAAATAAACACATTAAAATATGGTCAAATATCAGTATTTTCTTATAACACAAAAAAAAAATCTTTATTTAGGAATGTAGTTGAAAGAACATGATACTGTAAAAATGAGTTTCAGCAATAAAATAAAAGAGAGAGAACATAACAAAGTTAACAAGTTTTTGAGCTATGAGGGAAACGCTTCATCACTGTACAGTGAACTGCCACCGTTATGAATTTTGAAAAAAAAATAATAATAATAATAATAATAAATAGGTTTGGAAGTAAATCCCGAAAAGACAAAGTATATGATTATGTCTCGTGACGACAATATTGTACGAAATGGAAATATAAAAATTGATCATTTATCTTTTGAAGAGGTGGAGAAGTTCAAACATCTTGGAACAACAGTAACAAATATAAATGATACTCGGGAGGAAATTAAACAGAGAATAAATATGGGAAATGCCTGTTATTATTCGGTTGAGAAGCTTTTATCATCCAGTCTGCTGTCAAAAAATCTGAAAGTTAGAATTTATAAAACAGTTATATTACCGGTTGTTCATTATGGTTCTGAAACTTGGACGATCACTTTGAGAGAGGAACATAGTTTAAGGGTGTTTGAGAATAAGGTGCTAGGAAAATATCCAGAAATGCATATAGAGTGTTAGTTGGGAGGCCGGAGGGAAAAAGATCTTTGGGAAGCCGAGACGCAGATGGGAAGATAATATTAAAATGAATTTGAGGGAGGTGGGATATGATGATAGAGAATGGATTGATCTTGCTCAGGATAGGGACCAATGGCGGGCTTATGTGAGGGTGGCAATGAACCTCCGAGTTCCTTAAATGCCAGTAAGTAAGTATATATAAATAATTTTTTTAAATCGTAAATATATTTTTTTCATATAGCAGAAGGGCAGTGTTTTACACATACCAATTTTCATTATTGCACAAGATACAGTAATGAAGGAAAAAAATGTTGATATTTCCAAAAATTTTACTGCTGTAAGCTGTACCTAACTTCTTATGGAACCCGAAGGTTCATTGTCGCCTTCACATAAGCCCGCCATCGGTTCCTATCCTGAGCAAGATTAATCCAGTCTCTACCAACATATCCCACCTCCCTCAAATCCATTTTAATATTATCCCCCCCATCTACGTCAAGGCCTCACTCTATGTGCTTCATCATTTGTCTGTATACACTTTCAACATTTATATATATCACTGATTAAATTTCCAACTTCCTTATCATGTTAATATTTAGGATTTGCTTCACTTGACTAGTTTCGAAGTCTTGTGCTTCATTGTCCAAAGCCTAGTGGAGATTAATTTGAGGATCCGTGAATTTTTTTTTCCGGTCGCAAGGGATCCGCGATCAAAAAACTTTGAGAACAACTGTCGAACAAATTTAAAAAACCGTACTGTTTGATCATTGTCGCTATAACCGAAATGTCCCACTAACCGTGGTGCTATAACCAAGTTACACTGTATTTTTCACTCCAGTTTCTCTCTTCCTAAGCAGTTGACCATCACCCATATCTGTGACTTAGCAATAGCACAGTTGTGTTTCATACAGGTGGCCTAGGTTCGATACTAAGTCTCGTTTTTATTGAACTTGGAGTGGGGAAAAAACAGACGTTGCAGAGGGATTTTGTCGGGGAACTCCCGTTCCTGGAGCAAAAAAAAAAAACAACAACAACGCCAACAATACTAACTCCTTTCGAAGAAAATGTACGTATAAATTAAACACATCTTATCACAAACCAGGCTTTCTGTCAGTGGAAAGTTGAGTAGCAATCGTCCTTCATCAGAGCTGCTAGTGCTAGTTGGTGTATCTGTTTATGTGATGTCTGGCAGCTGAGCAAGCTTGTATACAATACGGGCTTTATTGATTGCCCTAATGCCATCCATACACACAGAGTAGCTTCGCTATGCTAGATGCTCTTTTCAGTTGAAGTGGAATCATCTTGTAACAATTTAACGAATGGATATTACTAAGAAATTAACTTTCCCGTTCGTCTCAAAGGTGCAACTTACTTCTCTCCTCAGAACTACTCTCCTTTCCCGTCTCTCATTCATCTCTCTTCTAAACTATCTCTTGTCTCTACTCTTTCCTCTTGTACATTTTATTTTCTTTTTCTGTCTCGTCTTCTTTCTATCTTCACTACTTCCACGTCGCTTTTATCCCCATATTGTCTCTTATCTCTTCTCATTTCTTGTGTCTTCTCTCTCCTCTATTCTATTCTCTTGACCCTTCTCTTGTTTTTTTTTTTCCTTATACCTTCAATCTTCTGTTCCAGTTTCTTGTCTCTTATTTCTTCTTTCTCCTCTTTTCTCGTCCCTTGTTTCATCTTTCTTCTATCTTCTCTTTTCTCGTCTCTTGTTTTTATCTTCTCGTCTCTTGTGTTTTTCTTCCCTCTTCTTGTATTGTCTCTCGTATCTTCTCTCTCTTCTTTTGTATATTCTCTCGTCTCTTTTTTTCTCTTTCTCCTTCTCTATTGTATCTCATCTATTTTCTCTCTTCTGTTGTTTCTTCTCTTGCATCACTTGTATCTTCTCTCATGCCTTGTCTTGTATATGTCTTCTCTGTTCTCTTGTTTTATTTTATTGGGTTATTTTACGACGCTATATCAACATCTAGGTTATTTAGCGTCTGAATGATATGAAGGTGATAATGCCTGTGAAATGAGTCCGGGGTCCAGCACCGAAAGTTACCCAGCATTTGCTCGTATTGGGTTGAGGGAAAACCCCGGGAAAAACCTCAACCAGGTAACTTGCCCCGACCGGGATTCGAACCCGGGCCACCTGGTTTCGTACCCAGACGTGCTGACCGTGTTCTCTTGTTTCTTTTTCTTCTCCCGTCTCTTCTCCCGTTTTTAATTCGTCCCTTTTCTCTTCTCTTGTTTCTTCTGTCTTCTCTTGTCTTCTTGTATCTTCTCTCGTCTCTTTTCCCTTCTCTTGTTTCTTCTTGTTTTTTCTCTCGTCTCTTACCTTGTATCTTCACTCGTGCCGTTTCTCTTTCCGTTTTTTCTTTCATCTCTTGTCTCACATCTTGTATTTTCGCTTGTCCCTCGTCTCTTTTCTTGTTTGTTCTCTCTCATCTCTTCTCTTCTCTTGTTTCTTCTCTCTTGTCTCACTTCTTGTATACTATTTCATCTCTGACCTTGTCTCTTGATTCTTATGTCGTCTCTTATCCTTTTTCTATTTTCTTGTTTCGTCTCTATTCTCTTCTCTCTTTTCTTGTATCTTCTCTCGTCTCTTCTCTCCTGTTGTCTCGTCTCTCTTGATTTTCTAGTCTTCTTTTAATTTCTCAAAGTTACGGGACAGGAGTTTGGTGCTTAGTTCCCACTTTCTCACAGTCGCTGTAGAATTAAAACGCGGAAGCGTATTTGAGAATATTGAGGATGGTGACATGATATTAGTTATTAGCAGAGACCGGAACTTTGGCAGAATGCCTTTTTAAATGTGTTAAATCTATCTTCATTTTGAAAGTAAATCTGTAGGAATTATACCTTTGTGATTGAAACGTCACAGTTTTATGTTGCCCTTTTCTGCCTTTTTAAATATAAATTCCTAATTTACAAAGTAAATGTTTTGTTTTGCCTTTAGTTTATTATTTATCTATTATTTATTAATTTATTATTAAAAATTGCCTACAGGTACATTTTAATTTATTTCTATAATTGCTACAATGAAAGTGACTTCACCGAATGAATATTATTATCTTTCAGTCAGTTCATATTCTCTTTGCAACAATGAGTGCTGCCGTGCAAAAATGTATAACAGTAAGCGTTTTAATTATCGCGTGTGTTTATTTGACAAGGCAACAATGAGTGCGGGTCTAACGTTATTTTTAACGGCTATTTTTCTTTCAATTTTCATTGCGACGTTGTTGTAGCTAGCTAAATATTTCATATCGCAACATATCAGTACAACCAAACACAAAAATGCACTTTCCAAGGATACTGGGAAGAAGATTTTGCTTCCAACAGTAATTGCAACATCGAGTCGAAAATCTCAATTTGCATTCGACTTATGTAAAGCTTTTCTTGATACGGAAACTCCTTTGTGGAAAGTGCAAGGTTGTGGGTTTTTGTAATTGCCTTTTATTGCCTATTTTACCTATTTATGATGCCTTTTTGCCTGCCTATTTTAATGATTCCGGTCTCTGGTGAAGAAGAATTAATAATTCGTTTTATTTTGGGACTGTATTTTAGTTGTTAGGGGTTCTCGGACCTCAAGTTTAGAAACACGGTGCACTTTTCTTTTCCAGGATTCTTTGTTTCAGTTCCCAGAACACCCCACATAAAATGCCGATAATAGGAATTCATTTCTTTTTATATTGATAGGGATTCCAGGTTTCAGAGGCGTTCAGATTTCGCTGCGCAGATACAATAAAATTCCATTTTTATACTTCTGCACCTTACGACATTGTTGCACATTCCTGAACATTTTTTTCATAGAAAAGGGGAAGAAAAAATGCTGTGTCTTGTTCATCGTGAGGGGATGGGGTGGGAAACTGCTCTAAAGATGGATGCTGCGCCATGTCCTGGACCCGGAGGGAGTTGGGAGGATTGCGATAAAGTGTAAGAGAACACCGAGTGTGTCGTGGGCGAGGATCAAAAGCGCCACACAGAGATGTGACTTACGAATCCCGCCTGCCATTGAGGAGAGTTTTTAACTTGTTGTCTGCAGATTAGAATGCCTTCAGGCCCACCGACCCACTTTAATTTGACCCAACTACAAGAATGTCTACAACACAATTCAAGCATCGGGAGTTCCTTTAAACTTCACTCCTAATTCTTATTCTTCTTCCCCTTCCTCATATATTCATCTTTCATTCTTCCAGTCTTTAAGTATCTTCTCCTCCTAGCTGTCTCTATTATAAATATTTAAATGCGAAAATATTTTCGTTCCTAAGCCACTTGGAGCAGGTTTACATAATTATTTACAAAATAAGTCTTAGATATTCATAGTTTTGAATGTTACAAAATGTTGAAAATTGAAAGTCGAAAAAACGAGTATCAAAGTAGGGGAGTAGTGGGTACAGTGAGACACAAAATATTAAGACATGCGTACGCAAGTGAAATTTCAAGTATTTTTAAAATCAAGTGCAATAGAAATATACATTAAAACATGGAGTATGATAATACATGAACAAAAATGTTAATAGATAAAGGACATAATATATAATGCGTGTTTGTCAAAAAATGCAAATGTCTCACTGTTCCATTCAGGGGTACAGTGAGACACCACAGTGTCTATTAACGGACATTGAAATGATTTACATTTATTTCAAAAGAAAAGAAAGCTTGCTGTCTCTTTATCTTGACATGTTCTGTAGACTTATTTAGAATCATTTTGATGTCTGACTTCGAAACCATTGAAACATCTGGAACATTTGGAAAAGTGAATTTTCTAGGATATTTCAAACTTTTGTGAAAAAATGAAATGAATTTTTGGTGACAACAAAGCTTATAACTATAAGAATTTAATGTAATTCTTTATTATTTTTTTAACATTTTCTTAAATTTTGTGAATAATTTTTTATTTACGAAACCATTAAAATGTAATATATCCATTATTTTGAGCTACAGTTCCTAAATTGGTTACTAATATCTTCATTTTTTAATGTTAGTTACTGGTAAATGTAATATAATTACAGTTTGTTTTTGCAAATCATTGGTACATGGGAACAGTGAGACGTCTCAGTGTACCCTTCAATGGCATGTCTCACTGTTCCCGTTACGCATAGTTCGTTTAAAAATGACGCCATCACTTCAAAATTAAAACAGGAAGACGAAACTTTGTCAAACATAATCTCAAATACCATAGTATTAGGTAACGAAACATTCATATTTATATTTCATTTGTATATCCAATATAACCTTCATTAAACACAAGCCAAAATTTTACTTCTAGAGTGAAAAATTACGAATTATTTTTTCATCACTCACCTTTATAACTATAATCAAATCGAGTATGAATATACTGTTACTTTACTCATGCAACATGCAACTCCACTGTTACCAACATCTCAACATCAAAATATATTATCTAATAAAAAATGTCTCACTGTTGTCCCTGTCTCACTGTACCCACTTCTCCCCTACAGCATGTACATGATATATACTATCGATATCCTTTCTTCCTTCCTATACAGGTCTACCATACACATTCTTCTCCTGCATAATATAGCAACATGAAAGGACTTACACTGGATTCGAAAAAAAAACAAAGGTGGAATACAACCATTTATTTATTTACTTACTTAGTTACTTACTTACTTAGTTACTTACTTAGTTACTTATTTACTTACTTATTTACTCATTTATTTATTTATTTACTTACTTACTTAGTTACTTATTTACTTATTTACTCATTCATTAATTTATTTATTTACTTGCTTACTTACTTACTTATTTACTTACTTATTTACTCATTTATTTATTTATTTACTTACTTACTTAGTTACTTATTTACTTACTTATTTACTCATTTATTTATTTACTTACTTACTTAGTTACTTAGTTACTTACTTAGTTACTTACTTAGTTACTTATTTACTTATTTACTCATTCATTCATTCATTTATTTATTACTTACTTAGTTACTTATTTACTCATTCATTTATTTATTTATTTACTTACTTAGTTACTTACTTGCTTACTTACTTAGTTACTTATTTACTTACTTATTTACTCATTTATTTATTTATTTACTTGCTTACTTACTTACTTAGTTACTTATTTACTTATTTACTCATTCATTTATTTATTTATTTACTTACTTACTTACTTAGTTACTTAGTTACTTATTTACTTACTTATTTACTCATTTATTTATTTACTTACTTACTTACTTAGTTACTTAGTTACTTACTTAGTTACTTATTTACTTATTTACTCATTCATTCATTCATTTATTTATTTACTTACTTAGTTACTTACTTAGTTACTTATATACTTATTTACTTATTTACTCATTTATTTATTTATTTATTTATTTACTTACTTAGTTACTTACTTAGTTACTTATTTACTTACTTATTTACTCATTTATTTATTTATTTACTTACTTAGTTACTTAGTTACTTACTTAGTTACTTATTTACTTATTTACTCATTTATTTATTTATTTATTTATTTATTTATTTATTTATTTATTTAATTATTTATTTATTTATTTGCTTCTGGAATTCGTTGACGACACGAGTTAAATGACTCTAAAGGGAAATTTGGAGATTCCACTTGCTGTTGGGAATCCCGAATATTGGTGATATGTGGGGCTTGGGGCTTTCAAGTGTTTTCTGGAAAACATATCTATTGTTTCCTTGTAATGTCAAGAAAACTGAGTTCGGAGGTAGCTATAGAAGTATTCACTGTGTGAAATATGAAAAAAATAATTCATTAATTAAACATTATTGAATGTGATAATTTTTTGGCGTTCTACACATCGTCCTTAATGAAAATTCTTGTTCCCATACCGTTAGAAAGATAGTGTAGAATATGAAATTTCATATTTTGTCTTCTCACTACCTATGAGGCTATATGTAGTGTACCCTGGTGCCCTTCTGAAAGTTTTTGGAACGAGAAAAATCTCACCATCACTTGGAATTGAACCGAGGACCTTCCAATTCCTCGCCAGGTAGTGGCGGAACATCAATAAAATGTCAGTTTAATAGTTTACCATTTCAAGAGGTGACATATACGATGTGTTTGTTGTTACAGATACGAAGTAGCCTATATAAATGAAACGTAATGTTTAATATCCTGGCCACTTTTGTATGGTTGCCCCACTACATCTTCAAGGATTATATTTAACATCCGTGGCGGGGATCTACGCCCCGGGGGATGCCCTCGGCGGCCTTGGGTAGTGTTGAGGTAGTCCTCCGAAACACGATGTGAGAGCAGCAGAACTAGTTCCATCTCATTGTCACTCACCGCCTTCTTGAAGTTCTCCGTCCTGTTCGGAGCCGAGAGGGATTAAATTCCAGGAGGCCTTGAACCTTCCCTTTTCGTCTCTCCTTGTTAATTTTTCAGGTCGTTCCATGAAAGAACAAAAGAAGTTTTATAGAGCAAACATTTCCATTGTCTTGTTGCCTTGGAAACTGTCTGAAAGTCTTAATACTCTGGCTATAAGATATTCGTTTCAACTTTCTCTTTTCCGTATTTCATATGTTTCTTAATGTATAAATTATGTACATGTCAGATTTGATTGATTGCTGGTTTAATAGTGGTACAACTTTTACGAATCTGTAACTTCAATGCATTTGAAACTAAATTGAACTCAGACATTAACGTCGAACGGGAAGGCAAAGGAGAGAAACAGTGCTGTAGTTAGTATTTTGCTATTAAACATTGTATAATGCTTGTAATTTAGTCATTCATAGTCCTTCACTGCAAACTCAGCATTCTCCAGTATTTTCTATTCTATGCCTTTTAGTCTCCGCATGCATCCTAATGTCGTCTGTCATCTGATATCTTCTTCTGCCCCGAACTCTTCTCCCGTTCACCATTCCTTCCAGTGCAACCTTCAGTAGGCAGTTTCTTCTTAGCCACTGACCCAATCAATTACCTTTCTCCTTCATGACCAGTTTCAGCATCATTCTTCCTTCATCCACTCTTTCCAACATAGCTTCATTTTATAATTCTGTCTGTCCACTTCACACGCTCCATTCTTCTCCATATCCACATTTCAAATGCTTCTATTCGCTTCTCTTCACTTCTTCGTAATATCCATGTTTCTGCCCCATACGATATCATACTCCACACAAAGCACTCCACTAGTCTTTTCCTTAGTTCTTTCTCCAGAGGTCCGTAGAAGATACTTCTTTTCCTATTAAAGCTTCCTTGGCCATTGCTGTTCCTGACAGCAGCTCATGTTACTGCTTATAGTACACCCCGTGTATTTGAAGCTGTCCACTTGCTCTACTGCCTCATTTAGAATTCGCAAGTTTACCGTCTTTATTTTACTTCCGATAGCCATGGTCTTCGTCTTGTTTGTATTCATCTTCATCCCATACTGCTCACAGTTGTCATTTAGCTCCAGTAGCATATCCCTTAGTATTATCTCTCCTTCTGCTAACAACTCTATATCATGAGTAGAGCCTGTAAAAAAATGGCACAATAATCATTGAAAAAGGCATTATAAATTTTAAAAAGACATAATATATTTTAGCAATAAATTTAAATTATATCAACATAACTCACATATGTACTTCGTAGGTGACACATGTTGACATATAAAATACCTTTTTTCTTGATTAACTGTCTTTTCACAAACCTTACATAACAAAACTGTTCCATCGGTTGAAAACACATGGGCACCAAATTCACTAACGTAAGAATGAAGTTTACTTTTCAATGGTTTACTGAATTTAGGCATTCTAGCTAACCGATCTTATACCTTCTGTCACCCGACAATAACTGACTGTTCCTGACTCAAATTTCTTTCTCCTACAATAATAAACACGTGTAGCACAAAATTGTAACAGTAAGATTTGAAAATATGAAAGCAAACAATTGGAAATGCTACGTGACAACTTCTATGACAACGAGCTTAATATTAAAAATTATAAAGCTGATTGTTGGTACCGTGAAGACATGACAATATTATATTTGTAACTGTGGATTGTCGATGATTATCCATATTACACCAATAGTATTAAAGCACCATGATTAGCAGATTAAGCACAGAAATAAATTACTTTTATTTACTATTGTTAGTAAAGTTAGTCATTGTTTCACATATTTAAATTTCATAAAAATTACGTTACATTTAATTAGAAAATTGCAAATAAACTAGAAATATTGCTTTAAAAGGACAAAAAAAGGCATTTATTAGTATCAAACACCTTAAAAGGGCGAAATAAAAATTGGCCCTATCACTTTTATTTACTCCAAATCACATTAATATCTATGCAAATAATGATTTATATCCACCCAGTGGAAAAGGCATTTTGGCAAACATCTGGGTTCTATTTTTCCTACTACTGTCACCCCTCCCATGTTTTGAAAACAGTTCTTCATTAAATCCTCCAAGTAGATGTTGAACAGGGTAGGTAATAAAGGGCATCCTTGTACTCCTTTCGCTATTTCACTTCCTTCCGACAGTTCTTCCTTTATTCTGACTTCTACTCGTTTCATATAAAGGTTAGCCATGAACAATAAGAGTGATATAGCTTCATTTTGAAATATTCAAGTTCAGAATTTAGTTGTGTTTATTGAAAAAGGAATTAACTTCAATTTCGTGCCATTTAAAGAAAGTAGGAAAGTAAATTTGATTCTTCAACATTTTCTTACTCTACTGAGGGTATTTTTTATCCAGTTCTTTGGATTAGTCAGGCATAACCAACTACATGTATTGTACCCTGATATTGGAACCTGTATGATACTCGAAACGTTGAATATAATAAGTCCAAACACATGGCGCAAAATCGGAAACACATCTATCTAAAATCAGTTATGCATTGCTGTAACTTTACTCTTGTAGGTTTCGTCGCGTTTTCCCACATCAAGTGTCGTCAGTTCAGTTTTGACTCCACAAGGCGTTGCTAAGTCACGCAACAATACCCACCCATCTCTGCTACCCACTTGCTGGACAATGACAATGAAGCAAATTATGTCGTGGGGTTGTGGTGGCATCACTGGCAAGGTCACGCAGCTGCTGTTGGATGCTGCAGGCTGCTACTGCATCGATCGTAGACTCATCTCGCGAGAGATGTGTAAACAGTGGAGCGCGAGCCAACACAACAGTAATATTTATTTTATATTTTCAGAAACTGCAGTTTTACTTCCTTTGCGTCCCGGTATAGTACTACATCTTACTTACTGGCTTTTAAGGAACCCGGAGGTTCATTGCCGCCCTCACATAAGCCCGCCATTGGTCCCTATCCTGAGCAAGATTAATCCATTCTCCATCATCATATCCCACCTCCCTCAAATCCATTTTAATATTATCTTTCCATCTACGTCTCGGCCTCCCTAAAGGTCTTTTTCCCTCCGGCCTCCCAACTAACACTCTGTATGCATTTCTGGATTCTCCTATACGTCCTACATGCCCTGCCCATCTCAAACGTCTGGATTTAATGTTCCTAATTATGTCAGGTGAAGAATACAATGCGTGCAGTTCTGCGTTGTGTAACTTTCTCCATTCTCCTGTAACTTCATCCCTCTTAGCCCCAAATATTTTCCTAAGCACCTTATTCTCAAACACCCTTAACCTATGTTCCTCTCTCAAAGTGAGAGTCCAAGTTTCACAACCATACAGAACAACCGGTAATATAACTGTTTTATAAATTCTAACTTTAAGATTTTTTGAGAGCAGACTGGATGATAAAAGCTTCTCAACCGAATAATAACAGGCATTTCCCATATTTATTCTGTGTTTAATTTCCTTCAGAGTGTCATTTATATTTGTTACTGTTGCTCCAAGACATTTGAACTTCTCCACCTCTTCAAAAGTTAAATTTCCAATTTTTATATTTCCATTTCGTACAATATTCTGATCGTGACACATAATCATATAACTTACTTGTCTTTTTGGAATTTACTGCCGGAGGGAAAAAGACCTTTAGGAAGGCCGAGACGTAGATGGGAAAATAATATAAAAATGGATATGAGAGAGGTGGGATATGATGATAGAGACTGGATTAATCTTGCACAGGATAGGGACCGATGGTGGGCTTATGAGCGGGTAAGAAATAAAGCAGACGCAATTTCGATTCTGTTATTGAGAATCACAGCTGAGTTGTCTACCTCGCCATCCATTTTCTCTGAATTCCATTTTGTTATCAGAATTTTTCCCTAACTGTCAACTCTATCATTGCCACAATTGAAATTCCCACTTGTTTCACTCATGCAGCCAAGTTTTTTGACCAGGAGATTGTCACCAGTTGTGAAGTGTGTCAAGTGTCCAAACGTTTGTTCCTCAGGGTAGAGAATCGATAGATTCCAAGGCGGAAAGAATGTCGTACTATGATGGAATCCATTGAGGTCGCATTGATGGTTTATCTTTCAAAGAATGCTGCATTTTTCTGTTCGTTGAACTCATCTGATATCGAATTGAGCGGAAAATATGTCAGAACGGTGTGGACAAGATTTATATAGAAGTTCCCCATTCAGTTCCGAAGAATTCCTCGTCTCTTAAAAGTACGTTCAAGATTTAAAATGTTTTTAAATTATTCCGGTTGCTGTAGTCAATATATTGGTTTAGTTGTCAGGGTTCTTTAGATAGGAAAATTGGAATATCGCAAAAAAGAAATAGTATATTTTGCAACGGACTCTACCAGGTGTATCAGACATTTTACCTATGCATGCTAACAGCTTGTTCTGATATTAGAAAATGATGCTAAAGATATTTTTACACGAATATCAGGACCATCTGAAGTTCAGCCATTCAACTGTTGGCTTCTAATTAAGTTTAGTATTTAGTTAAACTTTTACATAAAAAAAGTTTCACGTCAATCTTTTACAAGTCCATCTGATAATGAAATCATAGATCTATAGCAACTGTTGTAACACTGTCCCTCTTTGTATAAAAATATACATACGTAAATACTGTTCTAGCAAATGGCAGGTCTTTCACTGCAAACCCAGCATTCTCAATCTTTCTTATTTTCTGACTTCCTCCTTGCATCCGCATATCATCCATATATCTTAATGTCGTCTATCATCTGATATCTTCCTCTGCCCCGAACTCTTCTCCCGTTCACCATTCCTTCCTGTGCATCCTTCATTAGACAGTTTCTTCTCAGCCAGTGACCCAAGCAATTCCCTTTTCTCTTCCTGATTAGTTTCAGCATCATTCTTTCTTCACCCACTCTTTCCAATACAACTTCATTTTTTATTCTGTCTGTCCATTTCACACGCTCCATTCTCCTCCACAACCACATCTCAAATGCTTCTAGTCGCTTCTCTTCACTTCTTTGCAATGTCCATGTTTCTGCCCCGTGAAATGCCCCACTCCACACAGAGTACTTCACTAATCTCTTCTTTAGTTCTTTTGACTTCTTGGCAGCAGCTCATGTTACTGCTTATAGTACACCCAAAGTATTTGAAGCTGTCTACTTGTTTCACTGCCTCATTTCGGATTCGTACGTTTACCTTCTTTATTTTTCTTCCTGTGACCATGGTCTTCGTCTTATTTGCATTTATCTTCATTCCATATATAGATGTCTTTATAGACTTGTTTAGAATTTGTGGCATAATATACCTCTTAAAGCGGATAATTTATGAATGGTTTTGGATGACATTTTTATTTTTGAGATAAAGAATTCCTACCGTGTGTAAAAATTTTTGTCTTGTTTGGGTAGGTAGGTATACTTACTTACGGGCTTTTAAGGAACCCGGAGGTTCATTGCCGCCCTTACATAAGCCCGCCATTGGTCCCTATCCTGAGCAAGATTAATCCAGTCTCTATAATCATGTCCCATCTACGTCTCGGCCTCCCCAAAGGTCTTTTTCCCTCCGGCCTCCCAACTAACACTCAATATGCATTTCTGGATTCGCCCATACGTACTACATGCCCTGCTTATCTCATTTAATGTTCCTAATCATGTCAGGTGAAGAATACAATGCGTGCAGTTCTGTGTTGTGTAACTTTCTCCATTCTCCTGTAACTTCATCTCTCTTTGCCTCAAATATTTTCCTAAGCACCTTGTTCTCAAGCACCCTTAGCCTATGTTCCTCTCTCAAAGTGAGACTCCAAGTTTCACAACAGAGAATCAATCCCATTCCGATGCTTATTTGAAGGTTTCGTAACAATATGTTTTTACGGTGATGGGTTGTATACATATTAAATAATTTCAGTAAGCTATGTATTTCAAATAATAAAAGCAAATCCGTGACTTGACAACCCATGAAGGGTTAAAGCCGACAGCCGACTTCTGGCTTCATGTCCACATGCCTTATCAGAGGTGAACGATCATCCAACCAGGACGATGGTATCATATCAGGCACGATGATCCCCTCAGCTGTCAAAGGTGACTTACCTCATCTGATATCGCTACCTTTCCTAACGTGTCAAATTCATTACGATGCTTGGTGGTTACCCGTTCCATACACTGGCCGAAATTTCATGAAAAAATTCGTTTTCCATGAAGACTACAACCAGGGCGCATTCCGTAATGCTACTCCAAGGCATGACACCTTAGACCACGACGCTACGGCGAGGAAGAGTCTTTTGGGCAATAGGTTAAGAAAATAAACTGTAAACTTTAGTACCATTTGGAAAATGATAAGAGAACCAAATTAGTTCGAAACGCTCAAGACGTATTACGAATTGTGTCATGTAGGTGACACCGATTACTTTTTTTGAGTCTAAATTTTATTCGGTCGCTTTAAATTCACATTGATAGGGAAGCAGGCGAACCCATTATGAAGTTGTGTATTTGCTACGATATATCGGCATTATCCGACACCTCGATATCTTTTGTAAATGACATTAAATGTAGCCTATCTCACGTTAGTGGTAACATAGGCCTTGCACCTCTGAATGAGGTGATAAAAACTGTCGCGGCCAGTCATCGAAGCAGCGGCTTATGTGGATGCTGCACAAACACATTGATAATGCTAATCCACTGGGAATTTCCCATTTTGATCGAGCTACCCTTGACCTGCAGGACTTTAAAGATGAGCATTCCATTCACAACGTAGGCCTACATTTTAACTTCTGCACAGAATACTGTTGTCGTTAGTGTTATTAGTGTTCTTTAAATATTAGTAAAATTGTATCAGCTTCTTTTGTTTCTTGCTAATGGAAGAGAAGGCCTGATGGCCTTAATTTCGCCAGAATAAAAATAATAATAATAATAATAATAATAATAATAATAATAATAATAATAATAATAATAATAATAATTATTATTATTATTATTATTATTATTATTATTATTATTATTATTATTATTATTATTATTATTATTATTATAGATTAACTGTAGTAACTTTCGAGGAATATCACTTTTGTTGACGTCGTACAAAATTTTGTACAATATTCTTTTGAGAAGATTAACTCCATATATAGATGAAATTATTAGGGATCACCAGTGTGGTTTTAGGCGTAATAGATCAACTATTGACCAGATATTTTGTATTCGACAGATAATGGAGAAAATATGATAGTATAAGGGTACAATACATCAGTTATTCATAGATTTCAAAAAGGCATATGACTCGGTTCACAGAGAAGTTTTATATGATGTTCTTATTGAATTTGGTATTCCCAAGGAACTAGTTCGATTAATTAAAATGTGTCTCAGTGAAACGTACAGCAGAGTCCGTATAGGTCAGTTTCTATCTGATGCTTTTCCAATTCACTGCGGGCTAAAGCAGGAGATGCACTATCACCTTTACTTTTTAACTTTGCTCTAGAGTATGCCATTAGGAAAGTTCAGGATAACAGAGAGGGTTTGGATTTGAACGGGTTACATCAGCTGCTTTTCTATGCGGATGACGTGAATATGTTAGGAGAAAATCCACAAACGATTAGGAAAACACGGGAATTTTACTGGAAGCAAGTAAAGCGATAGGTTTGGAAGTAAATCCCGAAAAGACAAAGTATATGATTATGTCTCGTGACCAGAATATTGTACGGAATGGAAATATAAAAATTGGAAATTTATGTTTTGAAGAGGTCGAAAAATTCTAATACCTGGGAGCAACAGTAACAAATATAAATGATACTCGGGAGGAAATTAAACACAGAATAAATATGGAAAATGCCTGTTATTATTCGGTTGAGAAGCTTTTATAAAACAGTTATATTACCGGTTGTTCTTTATGGTTGTGAAACTTGGACTCTCACTTTGAGAGAGAAACATAGGTTAAGCGTGTTTGAAAATAAGGTGCTTAGGAAAATATTTGGATCTAAGAGGGATGAAGTTAGAAGAGAATGGAGAAAGTTACACAACGCAGAGCTGCACACATTGTATTCTTCACCTGACATAATTAGGAACATTAAATCCGGACGTTTGAGATGGGCGGGGCATGTAGCACGTATGGGCGAATCTAGAAATGTATATAGAGTGTTAGTTGGGAGGCCGGAGGGAAAAAGACGTTTGGGGAGGCCGAGACGTAGATGGGAAGATAATATTAAAATTAATTTTAGGGAGATGGGATATTATGATAGTTGCTGGATTAATCTAGCTCAGAATAGAGCCCTATGGCGGGCTTATGTGAGGGCAATGAACCTCCGGGTTCCTTACAGGTAGTAAGTAAGTATTATTATTATTATTATTATTATTACTACTACTTATATTACTACTACTAATTTTAGTTATCTTTTGTTACCATGCCGACCTAGTTGACAGTTGACGTCGATAGTGAATAGCTTATAGGGTTGCACTCCTATTGTAAATAATGGAAGTTGCCATGTGAAAAAAATGTATATAGCAATTAAAGGGATGCACCTCAATTTCCGTCAGACGCATTCATAATTAAACTCGATTATCCTCTTTTTTGTGATGTTTATTTTTACAGTAGAGTGTTCTTTTATGTTTCGTAGTACAGATTTCAAAGTACGTTCAACATTAAGGACAAACTCGTCATTGTATATAATATCATTATCACATTCGTATACTCAAATTAGAACACCGCTCAAATTGCGTCACTTTTGAATGTCTGTGGTGAGTTTGTTGCCCAATGTAATTGTTTATGTGTTTATAATCCCTTTGTAATTTGCTGTTTTCTGTATTTAGTCCTTTCGTACTGTTATTAGAGGAATACGGGTCGATTCGAAAACGTAAAGAAAGGTCATATTTACAACCTTTGTATGACATTAGAGATGAAAGTTATTTTATCAAACTAGTAATTCATTATATCGGCTGAAAAAGAAAATATTATACAGGGTGTGCCAGAAAAATTGTACAACACCGTACTGAAAGGAAATTTTTTGATCGGTTATTAATGACATTGTTTCAAGTGCGCGTTCATTTGTCTTTGGTGGAATTAGTGTTATAGGAGTGAGACGAGGTGGAGGGTTCGCTGTGAGGTAACCTGATATACAGTTGGAGAAAACCGCTGCAAACCTCCAAGGATGTAATCAGTTCGCGAGATTCGAACCCATGCTCAAGCGAAACCCCAGAGCAAGAATATCTTTCGTTAATCGCTGTTGGCAGATAAATTTCGTTTGGATTAAACTGTAGAATCATTCGGAAAAGAATATTTTATTTTTACAGAAGCTCGAGTTTCAATTATTTCACTGCTGTTGCTATGGAAAATGAAATCTACAGCAATTCAAGGCATTCTTGAGTAAGTTCGTTTCTTTTTTTTTTTTCTCTTCCTAATTCATAACAGAAAATAAAGGTTTTTACTTTACAGAATGCGAATTGGCCTTATTAAGTGTTATTACTGTGAATTCCAAAAAAATTGTTTCAGAACAGATCCCAGTTAACGTCTCCATAGCTGACGTGAGGAAGGCGATCAATGTCGCCAGATGTCACTTCAGTCTAATTTATTTTTTGGGAGTTGAAGTGAAAGAGTTACTGTCATTCCAAGCAAATTGGGAATTCCAAAAAGTTTTTTTTTTTTTTCAGAAATATTTGTTTAATATTACTGTAAGCATAGGTAAGGATTTAAATTTAAATATTTTAATGTTTTATTTTCAACCATAGATAAGGATTTAAATTTAAATATTTTAATGTTTTATTTTCAAAATGAAAATATTTTACACGTTTCATGGGCATTGAATCTAGGTAATGGGTACTTTTTATTTCCTTACAGTTTGCAGTATTTATAAAAAGATCAACTGTTAAATGTATGTTTTTCAAAAAGCTATTGCTGAAGAAATGTTTTGAGAGTGTGCACTGTTAATTCTAGAGTTCCAGGATCAAGGAACTTTTTACTCGGTACTACATTCTTTCTTTCATTTATTGTAAGTAGATTGGATTTAATAACAATTAACAATCTTACAGTTAAAATGAATATTTTGACTTAGAAATGTTAGGGTTGTTTTGAAACTGGAAAAATGAAGGACGTTAACTCATCTGTAACATCCCTGACATGGAAAAAACACCTATAAATATTTATCGATTATGTTTTTGATGACTAATTGGATGCCATGAGATTTGCATAGCTTTCTCTTAGACACTATGAGAATGAATCTCATTTTTCGTGAGCCAGAGACCTATATTTTACACTTTTTGTTAATAAGATAAGAAGAGAGTTCACAAATCTTGTAACACCCGTGACGGAACCTTTTTTTTATTTTCTGCAATAATAATACATTTTATTCAAATAACTTTTTTTCTGTAAAATTTTACTGATCTAAATTGATTGTAGTAATGAAAATTGACAAAAGTCATTTCATTTTAAATATATAGAGTTTGAAAATAGTAAAAATGTAACATCCGTGATGACTAGAATAAGTGCTTTGTGTATAAATGGTAGTTAATATCGGGCGAATGCTGCTGGGTCGAAATTTTCCAGCTGTAAATCACATAGGAAATCATTCCCATATCTTTGCTTTAGTTCCACGATAGATAGATAGATAGATAGATAGATAGATAGATAGATAGATAGATAGATAGATAGATAGATAGATAGATAGATAGATAGATAGATAGATAGATAGATAGATAGATAGATAGATAGATAGATAGATAGATAGATAGATAGATAGATAGATAGATAGATAGATAGATAGATAGATAGATAGATAGATAGATAGATAGATAGATAGATAGATAGATAGATAGATAGATAGATAGATAGATAGATAGATAGATAGATAGATAGATAGATAGATAGATAGATAGATAGATAGATAGATAGATAGATAGATAGATAGATAGATAGATAGATAGATAGATAGATAGATAGATAGATAGATAGATAGATAGATAGATAGATAGATAGATAGATAGATAGATAGATAGATAGATAGATAGATAGATAGATAGATAGATAGATAGATAGATAGATAGATAGATAGATAGATAGATAGATAGATAGATAGATAGATAGATAGATAGATAGATAGATAGATAGATAGATAGATAGATAGATAGATAGATAGATAGATAGATAGATAGATAGATAGATAGATAGATAGATAGATAGATAGATAGATAGATAGATAGATAGATAGATAGATAGATAGATAGATAGATAGATAGATAGATAGATAGATAGATAGATAGATAGATAGATAGATAGATAGATAGATAGATAGATAGATAGATAGATAGATAGATAGATAGATAGATAGATAGATAGATAGATAGATAGATAGATAGATAGATAGATAGATAGATAGATAGATAGATAGATAGATAGATAGATAGATAGATAGATAGATAGATAGATAGATAGATAGATAGATAGATAGATAGATAGATAGATAGATAGATAGATAGATAGATAGATAGATAGATAGATAGATAGATAGATAGATAGATAGATAGATAGATAGATAGATAGATAGATAGATAGATAGATAGATAGATAGATAGATAGAGATAGATAGATAGATAGATAGATAGATAGATAGATAGATAGATAGATAGATAGATAGATAGATAGATAGATAGATAGATAGATAGATAGATAGATAGATAGATAGATAGATAGATAGATAGATAGATAGATAGATAGATAGATAGATAGATAGATAGATAGATAGATAGATAGATAGATAGATAGATAGATAGATAGATAGATAGATAGATAGATAGATAGATAGATAGATAGATAGATAGATAGATAGATAGATAGATAGATAGATAGATAGATAGATAGATAGATAGATAGATAGATAGATAGATAGATAGATAGATAGATAGATAGATAGATAGATAGATAGATAGATAGATAGATAGATAGATAGATAGATAGATAGATAGATAGATAGATAGATAGATAGATAGATAGATAGATAGATAGATAGATAGATAGATAGATAGATAGATAGATAGATAGATAGATAGATAGATAGATAGATAGATAGATAGATAGATAGATAGATAGATAGATAGATAGATAGATAGATAGATAGATAGATAGATAGATAGATAGATAGATAGATAGATAGATAGATAGATAGATAGATAGATAGATAGATAGATAGATAGATAGATAGATAGATAGATAGATAGATAGATAGATAGATAGATAGATAGATAGATAGATAGATAGATAGATAGATAGATAGATAGATAGATAGATAGATAGATAGATAGATAGATAGATAGATAGATAGATAGATAGATAGATAGATAGATAGATAGATAGATAGATAGATAGATAGATAGATAGATAGATAGATAGATAGATAGATAGATAGATAGATAGATAGATAGATAGATAGATAGATAGATAGATAGATAGATAGATAGATAGATAGATAGATAGATAGATAGATAGATAGATAGATAGATAGATAGATAGATAGATAGATAGATAGATAGATAGATAGATAGATAGATAGATAGATAGATAGATAGATAGATAGATAGATAGATAGATATAGATAGATAGATAGATAGATAGATAGATAGATAGATAGATAGATAGATAGATAGATAGATAGATAGATAGATAGATAGATAGATAGATAGATAGATAGATAGATAGATAGATAGATAGATAGATAGATAGATAGATAGATAGATAGATAGATAGATAGATAGATAGATAGATAGATAGATAGATAGATAGATAGATAGATAGATAGATAGATAGATAGATAGATAGATAGATAGATAGATAGATAGATAGATAGATAGATAGATAGATAGATAGATAGATAGATAGATAGATAGATAGATAGATAGATAGATAGATAGATAGATAGATAGATAGATAGATAGATAGATAGATAGATAGATAGATAGATAGATAGATAGATAGATAGATAGATAGATAGATAGATAGATAGATAGATAGATAGATAGATAGATAGATAGATAGATAGATAGATAGATAGATAGATAGATAGATAGATAGATAGATAGATAGATAGATAGATAGATAGATAGATAGATAGATAGATAGATAGATAGATAGATAGATAGATAGATAGATAGATAGATAGATAGATAGATAGATAGATAGATAGATAGATAGATAGATAGATAGATAGATAGATAGATAGATAGATAGATAGATAGATAGATAGATAGATAGATAGATAGATAGATAGATAGATAGATAGATAGATAGATAGATAGATAGATAGATAGATAGATAGATAGATAGATAGATAGATAGATAGATAGATAGATAGATAGATAGATAGATAGATAGATAGATAGATAGATAGATAGATAGATAGATAGATAGATAGATAGATAGATAGATAGATAGATAGATAGATAGATAGATAGATAGATAGATAGATAGATAGATAGATAGATAGATAGATAGATAGATAGATAGATAGATAGATAGATAGATAGATAGATAGATAGATAGATAGATAGATAGATAGATAGATAGATAGATAGATAGATAGATAGATAGATAGATAGATAGATAGATAGATAGATAGATAGATAGATAGATAGATAGATAGATAGATAGATAGATAGATAGATAGATAGATAGATAGATAGATAGATAGATAGATAGATAGATAGATAGATAGATAGATAGATAGATAGATAGATAGATAGATAGATAGATAGATAGATAGATAGATAGATAGATAGATAGATAGATAGATAGATAGATAGATAGATAGATAGATAGATAGATAGATAGATAGATAGATAGATAGATAGATAGATAGATAGATAGATAGATAGATAGATAGATAGATAGATAGATAGATAGATAGATAGATAGATAGATAGATAGATAGATAGATAGATAGATAGATAGATAGATAGATAGATAGATAGATAGATAGATAGATAGATAGATAGATAGATAGATAGATAGATAGATAGATAGATAGATAGATAGATAGATAGATAGATAGATAGATAGATAGATAGATAGATAGATAGATAGATAGATAGATAGATAGATAGATAGATAGATAGATAGATAGATAGATAGATAGATAGATAGATAGATAGATAGATAGATAGATAGATAGATAGATAGATAGATAGATAGATAGATAGATAGATAGATAGATAGATAGATAGATAGATAGATAGATAGATAGATAGATAGATAGATAGATAGATAGATAGATAGATAGATAGATAGATAGATAGATAGATAGATAGATAGATAGATAGATAGATAGATAGATAGATAGATAGATAGATAGATAGATAGATAGATAGATAGATAGATAGATAGATAGATAGATAGATAGATAGATAGATAGATAGATAGATAGATAGATAGATAGATAGATAGATAGATAGATAGATAGATAGATAGATAGATAGATAGATAGATAGATAGATAGATAGATAGATAGATAGATAGATAGATAGATAGATAGATAGATAGATAGATAGATAGATAGATAGATAGATAGATAGATAGATAGATAGATAGATAGATAGATAGATAGATAGATAGATAGATAGATAGATAGATAGATAGATAGATAGATAGATAGATAGATAGATAGATAGATAGATAGATAGATAGATAGATAGATAGATAGATAGATAGATAGATAGATAGATAGATAGATAGATAGATAGATAGATAGATAGATAGATAGATAGATAGATAGATAGATAGATAGATAGATAGATAGATAGATAGATAGATAGATAGATAGATAGATAGATAGATAGATAGATAGATAGATAGATAGATAGATAGATAGATAGATAGATAGATAGATAGATAGATAGATAGATAGATAGATAGATAGATAGATAGATAGATAGATAGATAGATAGATAGATAGATAGATAGATAGATAGATAGATAGATAGATAGATAGATAGATAGATAGATAGATAGATAGATAGATAGATAGATAGATAGATAGATAGATAGATAGATAGATAGATAGATAGATAGATAGATAGATAGATAGATAGATAGATAGATAGATAGATAGATAGATAGATAGATAGATAGATAGATAGATAGATAGATAGATAGATAGATAGATAGATAGATAGATAGATAGATAGATAGATAGATAGATAGATAGATAGATAGATAGATAGATAGATAGATAGATAGATAGATAGATAGATAGATAGATAGATAGATAGATAGATAGATAGATAGATAGATAGATAGATAGATAGATAGATAGATAGATAGATAGATAGATAGATAGATAGATAGATAGATAGATAGATAGATAGATAGATAGATAGATAGATAGATAGATAGATAGATAGATAGATAGATAGATAGATAGATAGATAGATAGATAGATAGATAGATAGATAGATAGATAGATAGATAGATAGATAGATAGATAGATAGATAGATAGATAGATAGATAGATAGATAGATAGATAGATAGATAGATAGATAGATAGATAGATAGATAGATAGATAGATAGATAGATAGATAGATAGATAGATAGATAGATAGATAGATAGATAGATAGATAGATAGATAGATAGATAGATAGATAGATAGATAGATAGATAGATAGATAGATAGATAGATAGATAGATAGATAGATAGATAGATAGATAGATAGATAGATAGATAGATAGATAGATAGATAGATAGATAGATAGATAGATAGATAGATAGATAGATAGATAGATAGATAGATAGATAGATAGATAGATAGATAGATAGATAGATAGATAGATAGATAGATAGATAGATAGATAGATAGATAGATAGATAGATAGATAGATAGATAGATAGATAGATAGATAGATAGATAGATAGAGATAGATAGATAGATAGATAGATAGATTAGATAGATAGATAGATAGATAGATAGATAGATAGATAGATAGATAGATAGATAGATAGATAGATTAGATTAGATTAGATTAGATTAGATTAGATTAGATTAGATTAGATTAGATTAGATTAGATTAGATTAGATTAGATTTAGATTAGATTAGATTAGATTAGATTAGATTATTAGATTAGATTAGATTAGATTAGATTAGATTAGATTAGATTAGATAGATAGATA